>JAJJWW010016317.1:0-24019 GCA_023531295.1 Papaver armeniacum
CAACCATAAAGAATAATATTCTTTCCATACTCTTTATATATTTAATTCCCATCAATTACTCCATGTAGATTTCTTACTTAACACTTTTATTTTCTTCATTAAAATAAATATCTCCATATATCTTTTTAATATCTTGTAAATGATGTCGACATAATGGGCTCCACACTTTCCACGCTCCCATATCCAAATAATTGGACAACTGAAATCTACATCTTCTTCCTTTTGGGCCTAGCCTATTAAATTATAAATCACTTCATTTCCTCCATTTTACGAGCGGAATTCCACATTTTAGTCCATTGAGCTTTATTTCACAAAAACACCTACAAATACAAAAAATAGTAAAATAAGTACAAAAATGAGCACTAATAATATAGAAAATTGAGACAAAGTAGACACATAAATGCGTCTATCAAATACCCCCAAACTTATTGTTTGCTAGTCCCGAGCAAATCTAATAAAATAAAATCCTAACTCACTGTCGCAGGCATCGTCGATTGCATTTAGCGCATGCAATAAGCCTTTAAACCCCTAGGTGACCCTAGTGGTCGAGTTATAGTATCGGGAGAATTTACCAGAGGTGTACCCACAAAACCTTTACTCCAGACCCTAACTATCTACGCAGAACCTTGGAAGGCACTAAAGAATCTCCTTGGTTGGCATACTTATTGACTACAGGAGGAAATACCCTGATGCGAAATTCCAATTGTTGTACACGAGTTTGCACTCAAGCATACTAAAATTCATATATAAATCACAGAGCTCTACTCAGATAGTCGCACTATGGACATCAATATCCGGAGTCAGCAAATCACATGGATAGATTAAGAGATGGATATAGAAAAACATAGATGGTTTTGATGTTGACTAGGTGAACGGTGTTTCTCATATCGTAAGAAGGCCTTTGCCAAAATGAACCTATCTAATGGTGAGATACTGTCCGACTAATATCAACACAACTGGCATATACAAGGGAACCAGTGGTCGATAATCCTAATTCTAGATCAACTCAGCTGGCATATACAAGGGAACCAGTGGTCGATTTATTGAACATTAACATTTCTTTTTTAACAACATGATTAGATCTTGCGGATCCAAGCGCATGCTTCTTGTCAGCAGATTACATGGTAATTCCCGTGGATCCTGCGTTCCACACTTGTTTAGGCGACGGAGACAGGGAGAACACACACATATTGCTATCCAAGTGTTAATTTTTATTTATTTTTATTTTGAGAATTATTCCGTTTGGTCTAATTGTTAAATTTTTTTTTATTTTTTTTTTGTAACTCAATCACTCTATTTCACCCTAGCAGTGGTAATAACTTGAATCGTGAGCCCCACCTAATCACTTAGAGAAACATATTTTAAAAAGAAAACAAAATAAAAATAGAAGTGAAAAGGACTCAACGAGATATGGTGAAACTACCATGTTATTTCTAACACCTGAGCTCTGTGCTTTTATGAATAGACTCTTTAGATGTTTCCATCTAATCAGATTGGTTCCTCAACTCCTACAACCAAGATGCTTCCATCCACTTAGATTGGTTAGTACCAACCTTAATAAGCATAAATTTCTAGGCTCTGGAGGTTAACAATGCAACTAAAAAGTTTCTCCCATACCCCCAAACTTAAATCTAACATTGTCCTCAATGTTCTAAAGATAAAATTAAAAGCATGAACAAGGAGAAACTGTTACCATTTGAAGCAAAAGAGTTAAGGAAAGATTTTACCATGTTGCATGAGCATGGGTTACCTCCCAAGAAGTGCTAAGTTTAACGTCTTCAGCCAGACTAAGAAAGCATTAGTCACCTCATATCATAAAGCAATAACCGAAACAACTGTGGATCATCTGCATCAAAAATGATTAACACAGATAAAAGGAAACTGCAACAGACCAAAAAAATAAACCAACCAAATACATCCTTATCAAGTTTTATATTAAAGACAACTATGTCTAGTTGTGGTTTGGGTTCAGGTTCTATGAAAGGGTCTAGATAAAATATTTTCACGGCGGGATTTCCTCATAGACAGGATCCAAAGGATCAGGTTGCAGAGCCTGAAAAAACTCAAATAAGAACTTAGAAGCACATAATAATAACCTGAATAATTGTGGATCCTCAAAGTCAATTAGATTTGACTTACACAGTTCACCATAATGAAAGTGGTGGCCATTTTTAAGAAAATGTGTCGGCGATTCTAATTTCCTAAAATAATTAGGTTTAGTTCTAAAAGCTATATAATGACACATTTCAGATTGAGATACTCCCACATTTGGTAAATAAAATCTTGGTGGGACAACAAAGTCAATTATGGTATCATGAACCGGATTAACCACATCAACCAGAGGATGGGTTTCTATCAACTGAGTTTCATTTTGGACATAACTAGGTTCAGGAAAACGTGCATGACGATAGTCTCTTAAGATGGTAGAGGCACATATGTTAAGTCCCAAATTAGGAACCTTTGTAAGAGTCGAAGGTAAACCACGGGGAGAATGATATTCACCCCCAAACCTAGAGTTGTCAATATCCTTGGATAAACTAGTCACAATTTCCTTAATTTCTAAATTGTCAGATTTAGGAAAATGGTCTTTTATTTCTTCTAGGTTGAAATTAGGTGGTTCTACATTTGCATAATCCTCAGAAGAGACTATTGTTTCTGAATCGCTAGACTCTAAAACACTACTCTCAGGATAAACTCTTTCCTCTAAACCATCACCAGCTTCGTAATCACAATGATATACTACACCGTCTAAAACTATGGTATCTCTAAAAAAATCCTTATCCCTTTGAATAGGTGAATAATCAGTAGGATTTGAACTAGAAACAACATTATCATCATGATAGACGCATTTATGTGTCTAATTTGTCCTCAATGTTTCGTATTGTTAGTACTAGTTTTTGTCCTTATTATGGTGTTTTGTGTGTTTGTAGGTATTTTTTGGAAATAAAGATTGTTGAAAAATTCGTCTCGAAAAGTTGCTCGGAACACCCCCGGAGGACATTTTCTATTCGGACTCCCACTTTGGATAAGGGGTAACCCAATTGCTAAGGGGCAACCCATTACTATTCGCACCCCACAGCTGGTTAGGGGGACACCATCTTCACCATTTTGAATTTTGAGAATTGGCGGGAAAAAGCTTGGTCACTAATGGCAGAACTAGGGTTGCGATTTTGGGCTTGATGCAGTGAGACTAAAGGGCTAGAATCAATTGGGTGTGTTACTATGAGCTAGACGGGGATGGTATAGGAGTTACTTTCGATCCAGTTAGGTGGAGATTGATTGAAGAAATCGGGGAGTTACGAGTCTTGTGAACACCCGACATTGTTGTTTTGGATTGGACGACTTTTAGAGGAGATTAAAACGCTACAATCGGTTGGATTGGGCCTTTTGTAGCTAAACATGATTGGTAGTTCCATCAAGTTCAAGAAATTGGGTGGAGATTCACATTTGAGAAAACGGGGGATATCGTCTAGGGTTTATTTAGGAAGTTTATGATGGTTCGGGGTGTGTCTACATCGTTTTAACACAATCGAGACGTGTACACAACTTTGTTAATGCAAGATTGGATCGTGTTGTGACAACAGGCTCGTGAAGAAGAGAAAAAGGAAAGTATTTCCCGTATCCGCATGCAAATAATACCGATTGATGGTTGGAAATATTTGAATACGAAGACTTCTTGAAATTTATTAAGTATAAAATAGGTGTTCGGGTCATAGAGGAGAATGATGGAGAGTTAGGGGAAGAAACAGATCACAGAAAATCAAGTAACAGAATTATTTTTCTGCTGCTGCTGCACCAAGAACACGAAGAACATAAGACGCACAAGCACGGTCGTATTTGCTATAGTGGAAACGACAAAGGCTCGGCAGTCGTATATGCTACGATGTGATGTGAGTGATTATTTATCGTTTCCACAGACTTGAGTGTTTTGCAACAATAATAAGCGTTGCAAACAACCTGTTTTAACCATTGTCTCCTATTTTATCATTTGTAAGCACTTTTGATCAATGAAAAATTCTTTTGAGTGTGATTACATTATGAGAAGCTAAACCCCACCACTGGGACGATGGAGGAAGCCGAATTTCATACATGGGTAATTTTAATTAATTCTTTATATGACTTTTGCACTAATTAAAATAGAATAAAGATTTGAATTAATTAGTAATCATTTTATTAGATGGGTCATGCTTGCTTAGATGTTTGATGTCCCATGCTTATGATTTATAACTAATATTTTGAGAATCTACCTTGGCAAAAATAAGAGTCCATGTTGTTTTATTTGTTGAGCGATAATTGTTAAAAGAATTAATATTTGAACCATTTGTTATGAGTTTGGCGGAATACTGAGTCCCAACACCTCTCTTCATCCTGTGTTCTTTTCTTTTCTTTTCTTTTATTAATTCTTAAAATCAATCTCATCGAGTCCGAGTGAACGACAACCTTTACCACTATCTAAAATTCGATCACATCATAAGGCTCAATTGTTGTAACAAATTCCTCGTCATTACGACTACGCATTTCAAATTCTTCATCGACACTATCCTCATCTTCATAATAATACAAAGATGGTTGAACCTTATCTAAACATGCAGTGTTTTCATATCTAACCCCATCCTCTAAATTAGGTGAATAATTATATGTATTATCAAGGGTAAGATTGGAAACACTATTTTCGAGTTCAAGTTCTTTATGAGCAATAGTCTTAGGTGCATTTTGGTCCTCCCGCTTATTAAGATTCTCACAGTTTATCCATGATTATTTGATTCACATATAGATTTATTGAACTTCTTAAGTGATTCCTGTAAAGAAAGACTTGTCAATTGACTTGAGTTTGATTGCATCTTCTATGGACTGAGTTTTATATTCATCAGGAACTGGTGGCAATTGTTTGATTAAATCATCTAAAGATGGAGAACTCTCATTTTCTTCATTATAATATTGCTCATTCGCCCATTCGTATGATTGGTGGACGTGCGAATAGTAATTGGGATCACCATGGTATGAACCATAACCCTCGGAAGGTCAGTAGTGGTCCCAAGTACTATCCACACTACGGGCATAGTACGGATATTGTCCATTTAGATATTCAGTTGAATAATCATTATATTGGTCTTTATAATACCAGCTCGACATTTTTTTTTGTGCACGTGCAAATGCAGGGTAGACTAAAATTGATAGGCTCAGGTTACCTTAAGATGAATATACCTACAGTCAAAGATCGGTCAATGATCTTGGGCTAAGGTTTGTGGAATTTCGGCTGGTAACTCCCATAAGGACCAAGGCACGGGTTCAGCGTACTTTTCCACGGGTTTTCCTAAAATCGGTTGTCTGACGATGCAATTGGTGTGTCCAACGTGTTTTTTTTATATATAAAATGAATAATAAAAAAAAATTACAAAAATAAAAAGAATCCAAAAATAATATGTACAAATAAACAAAATATCTAAAAAATCAGAATATTTTCAAATATAAATATTTACAAAAGGGAACAAAAATAAAATCTTGGATACTTACCTGTTTGGCTGCTTATTCCACTTTCCACTTTTAATTTCAAGAAAAATCTGCACACCAAAAATACAAGAAAAATACCCAAAGACGTAAAATAGAAAAAAAAGAAAAAGAAAAAAAAAATACTAGTAAAAACTAAAAAAATAATCTAAAACCTAATCTATATACAGTCCGCGTCGGCGGCGCCAAAAACTGATGTAGTTTTAAGGTGGTAAGTAGAAGTTCGTTGCTCAGACTTTTATGAGGATTGGTTTTAAGATTAATAAAGAAAATATTTTTAAGGAAAAACTAATTTTGTTGACCAAAGAGAGAGAGAATAGGGTTTCAGATTCCACTACTTCTAACGGTTGTAACAATTAATTTCTTTAATTTACTCTCAAAACTGCACAAGGCAATTTTGAACCCAATCTCATGCCTTGGAAAATTTATCATTAATAAAATATCAATTCGACTCAAGTCGATAATCTAAGGCCTAATTTTCCTTCGCTTATAAAAGATCGGTAGCTAAACTACCCAAAACAGTTATTATGAAGCATATAAAGAAGAGAAAATTTACAGACAATTAAAACTAATTGGAGAGTAATAATTAAAAGAAAATTTAATATCAAAACTTACATGCTAGAAGTAGTTTCTTCCTCCACCCTAGCGGAGAAATTACTCCATTATTACAAAAGAGAAATTAAAACAATGAAATCAAAATTCTACTCTCCGGACCTCTCATTTTTCTTGTATCCACGGCGTATTTGTAGCTTTCAAAGGGAATCCACTTTCCTTTTCTATTCACCACTACCACATCATCACCGAATGAGAATATGCCACATGTCAAGACAATGAAAAATCCTCCAATAAGAATGTGCCACGCGTCAAATAATATAATTCTCATGCATTTACAATTTCCCTTATTTGTGAATTATTATTCTTTATTAACTCCAACCATAAAGAATAATATTCTTTCCATACTCTTTATATATTTAATTCCTATCAATTACTCCATGTAGATTTCTTACTTAACACTTTTATTTTCTTCATTAAAATAAATATCTCCATATATCTTTTAATATCTTGTAAATGATGTCGACATAATGGGCTCCACACTTTCCACGCTCCCATATCCAAATAATTGGACAAATGAAATCTACATCTTCTTCCTTTTGGGCCTAGCCCATTAAATTATAAATCACTTCATTTCCTCCATTTTACGAGCGGAATTCCACATTTTAGTCTATTGAGCTTTATTTCACAAAAACACCTACAAATACAAAAAATAGTAAAATAAGTACAAAAAAATGAGCACTAACAATATAGAAAATTGAGACAAAGTAGACACATAAATGCGTCTATCATTCCTCCAAGCTTCAGTAGATCTTCGTCTTCAATCGATGAACGTCGTGAAGTCTAAAGCTCGACTACACATTCTATCCTAATCCGAGACATAGCTATATGTAGAGTAGAAATCAAGACTTATAGTTTTGATCACCTAAACTTGACAAACAAGCTTGAGATAGCAACGCTTGCGATTTCGACCGAGCAATCCTCTAACAATAGCATCTACCAAATGTTGACAACTATACTAGTCTTACAAGCTAGATTGCTGAGAAAAAAACTAGGTCGAGGTTGGGCAAATGAGTCTTTAGTAAGTACAAGACCTAAAGAACATCATACTCTCAAAATCACGACCTGAAGATGAAGACTGAACCACGTGCACGATCTGTGTTCTGGAGCCCACATCGAACATAAAAACCGAAGACACAACAAGAAGTCAGGACCAAGAGCTTACAACCTGGAGTTAGAGACACGTGACAAGGAGAGCTACCCAGGTCGAGGAGTTTTTTGGAGAAAGGAAGTAATATTTGAGTGGATAATGGCGTCATCTTCAGCTAGATTAAGGCGTTTTCTAATTAGGCATGCTTCCTGCATGATAGCTATCCTGAAAGGAAATACTTGTAAAACAAGTACAATATACACAACTTTTACTGATCAATACGAAATATTTTTCAGTGAATCTCTCTCTTGATATTTTCTGGACTTGATACTTTCTGGACTGACAATATGACTTACAGAGAAGATAACCATAATCCACTAACTTGTTCGAATCGAGATAATTACCTAAAAGAGTACCGTAATCGTTCATACTTGGTGATCAACTATACAAATCATCGGACCGTAACTCTGTGTAGATATGTTTACGAAGTCTTTACTCCAATAATACGCATATGCATTTTCAAGGTGGTTATGAGACTTGAAGTTGCTTAGAGAATATATAAACTGCATGAAACTGGTGGTGAATTTGATATATTGCAATGAACGCAGATGGATAAGGCAGATTGGCTGGTGGTAATGAAGCTGCAAAGTAGTGGTTGTATGCCTTGGTATGGTGTTGTTGTTTTTAAGATGAGATGAGAAAAACATGATAATTGGTACTGCTAAGATGGTGCTGGGTGTGAGATTGCAGCAATAAATCGTGGTTGGTACTTGCGCCTTGGGATGATATAGCTGGAAGTGGAATGATATGTGCTATATGTACTGGTGATGTTGTTGTTGGTAGTTTGTGGGTGAGTTTCAATTTGTTGCTGTCTTGAGTTGAGAAAGAAAGTGAGTTTGTGGTGCAGTGGTGGTTTCCATAGTTTTTGTGTTGGTGCGCTGATTAGATGGGTTGTGGTTAAAACTCAGATTACAAGTTGTTGAGATTGGGGGGTGTCGAGGTGATACACAAGTTCAGTTGGTTGCATCAATGGTGTTGTAATGGCTCGGATGTTGTCAAGAATGGTTGATTTAAGATGGGTTTATTTCTGTGTTGCAGTGCAGGAAATGTATGAATTGCAAAAATGAATTGAAACGGTTGTGTGCAAAATATAAACAAATAAGGGATTTGCAGTTGATATTAGAGGAATTAGAGCTGAGAAGAAGGTTATTGTAGGATTTACAAGTTGAAGTTGCAGCTATGTGGAGGAAGCGCCATCATGGCGCTATATTGAGTTCACCATATGCAAAATGGCTCAGGCCTTGCAACTCAACCCATTCATATAGCTGACTCGGTCTAGACTCAAACCCGACTCACCTTTGACCCTGAGATCGTTGGTCAACTGTCAAGTTTGACTCCGGTGCCTATGACAGTTCCCCGACCACCTGGGATGACTTCTTCGGCCAATTTTATGGACCTCTAGCGACACTTTTTGGGTAGAGTTCTACATGGATTTTTCATACATATGGGCTTGGTTGACTTCTTTGTTATGGACTTTTGAGGACTTGACCTAGTTTTGGAAACAAAAAGAGATATAAAAGGGAAAATTTTATTGATCTCCGTAGCTATGAGTAGATAAATACTATTTATTGGTTAAGGGTTCAAGTTGATTTATCAAACATGTATCTATTCAATGAATTAGTTTTGTCTCAATAATTTGTCGGTTTTTTATTTATGGCTTATATTGTTATATGATTGTAATGTTTGTTTGATTGAGTCCGGAATCGATTAGATTTGCCTTCATCTTTAAAGCTAGATTAGGGTTTTCAATACACAAAAATTGTTAATTTATGACTGCAAGTAGTATGGTGTGGTTATTGCTTGTAGTGATACATCTGTAAAGTCGCATATGAAACATAACCTATGTTAAATTGTCTACACGTTGTATGTCAATTGCAGTGATTAGTCATATTTCATACAACTTAGTGCTCTTGGGGAGTTGAACTTAATTTTTCTTTTAAACTTTTGGTTATTCTCTAGGTAGAATTCATAATTGCATCTTTTAATATGTTTACGATGAAATTAGGAAATTAACGATATATTCTTGCGATCAAGATTTCCTAGGAATTTTGATAAATGAGAGATTAAATTACCAATTCTGGTTATTGATTAAAGTACATGTTGTTGTGAATGATACAACCCCTTGACCAATATTCTCAACTCTGATTATATTCAATTATTATATTTACTTTGCTTCCACCTATTTTACTTTCATACAATCTGAAAAATTCTCCCTAGTTACTTAAGAATCTGAAACCGAATAACAATAATAACCTCCTGTGGAACGAACTCTTTCTTATCATATGCTTAATCCATATTAGACACTAGGGAAGAAGTGAATATTATTTTGATGCGTTACCACAACGTTCAGTTCAAGTATTCACTGTTTTGTCATGTATTAGAGGTAATTATTGGATTGCTTGGTATTTGATTTTGCATCTCTGCCATGCGTTTAAGTTCAAAAGTCAATGTTATTCCTAATCTCAGTTCACGCCATTCGATATTTTAGATGCATTTAAAAGCAATTATATTTGTTAACATTTGCTTGAGCGTGGTTTTTTAGCTCCTCAGTTCGCAAATGTAGTTACCCCTCGAATTTGACTTCAGGTTTAATTCCCATCCTATATTTATGTAGTAGTTGATTTTATTTGATAACCCTCCCTAAATGAAACAATTAGCTCTTATATTTTTCCAGCTGTTCACTTGGTACTCTAAATGAACTTAAGCTCGGTACTGCTGTTGCAGATTATTACATCCCGTCTCTTTAGTATGTTTGGTTTCGAAATCCAAATTGTTACTCCGATATGTAGCTAAGCTGGACAAATAGTCTGCCACCACCCAAAGATGGGTCAACCTCCTCTAGGATGCAAAATAAATCTACAGTTTGCTACGAGATAAATACATAAGGTGCGTATTGATCGCTTTCGTAACTTTGTGACACCCTTTGTGTTTAGCTAATTTTATATTTTATCCCCGAATTAATTGACATTTACTTGAAGGGGGTGGTGTGGGTGGGGGGACGGGTGCTATCATGTTATCTTGGTTAACATAATTGCTAACCTGGGCGTAACATGGCAAGATATCAATATATGTAATTGATATTTCATAAATAACTAATGAACTGTGATGGCAACTTCATCATGTTGACGAGCGAATATAGTATGTTGTCTCAACAATCTAGACACAAAAGAAACTCATCAGAAACTCTCAATTGTGAAACGTGTATTGCGGTTGGAAACTTATTTTCCCAGTTATCCAATAACACTTTTAAAAAGGATTCCGTCTAACAAGGTGAATGACATACTAACATAATTAGTTTCATTTTCTTTTGTTTTATGTGTAGTATGGACCATAACTTAGACCAAATATGTTGGTTGCTTAACTGGAAAAGGGATAATTGGTGTTTAGTATTCAGGTTTTGACCAACAATAGGCTTTGGTCTAACATTTGTCCAACGTTAGGGCTTGGTACCTGGACTGGACATTGACCCGAGTTGAGTTCATTGGATGTTATTAAAAAATTCTTGAGTTAAATTATCGGATGTACAATCATGCCCTTAAAAAACATTTACATCATAACTATCCAAGTTATTCTTCTTCCTCACGAGTACACCAGTTCACCACCACAACCCTATTAATAAAATCCAAAACCATCACTACCACCGCCTTCCTTCTCTTCTTCATCTTCTTCTCTATCAACATCTCTAACACAAACCAAATAAGAATTTAACAGGAGAAAACATCTTTATTCAAACACACGATGAATGGATTTTGCCCTACAATTGAGTATGAGTTTTGTAGGATGGTGGTGGTCAGTGTATCAATTAGGTTTCAATATTAATATTCAATTCCTTCTCCAACCCCATCACCACCATCGGTCCATCACCATTTCTGTGTCTCTAGCACTACCAGTGCAACCATGTCTATCACCATCAAGTTCCGACACCGGAGTAACTAAATCAATGGCTACATGACCTTCTACTTAAAAACATTATTCAAAATATCAATCACATATACAGGACAAACACCATCACAGCTTCTTTCTATTAACAGCAGAAAAAAATCAATACCATATCAATTTCTTCATCTCTTAACTAAAATTATTTATCATGTTCGACCGTAAAAACACAATTTACATAGGTAGCGAAGTGGGAGATATCCACCACCAATGTAACAACGCTCCAGCTTAATCAACGCCAGAAAAGAAGATAACAACACATATTTTGGTTTCTATTTACAAAAATTAGGGTTTTGATTTAGCAAAATAGGGGTAGAAATTGGGATTTTGGTTTTGATTCAATGAAATTGTAATTATGATTTAATCATTAAACAAGGTTTTGTTTGATTCAGAAATTAGGTGACAGTTTAATGAAATTGAGATGTTGATTTGAATCACTAAATTAGGGTTTTGTTTGATTTAGAAGTCGGGGTTTCGATCTATTGAAATTGAGGTTTTGGTTTGGGAGAGTAATTGATCCCATGGATTTGTGACTGAAGAAATCAGGGAAGAAGTTAATGGAGTTTGCGGCTGTGGTGTTCTTGATAGAAATTAGGGAAACTTGATTGATCAACTAAACAAAACCAAATTAGAGTAGAAAGAAGAAGAACAAAAAGCAATCAATACAGGAAACTTGGATGTGATTTTATCCTCTAATTGACATGTGAGTTGCTAAGAGGGAGAGATTCAAAATTTAGGCAGATGAAGAAGACGAAGACTGAAATGGGTATGAAGGCGGAGGAAAAATAGTCAAGCATTAGGGTTATTGGTTTTTGCATCCCAGCCGTAGAATAAATGTTTTTTTTTTTAACATTCGGATGTTAGACCCACCTCAGGGCTAGGCTTGTAATATGAGTATTTTAAAGATTTTTAATTTACAAAATTAATTAAAGTATGGTCATAGATAGTCAATTAGAGTCAACGTCCAGTCCAGGTACCAAGCCCTAACGTTGGACAAATGTTATACCAAAGCCTAGTGTTGGTCAAAACCCGAGTACTAAACACCAATTATCCCATTCGGAAAACTCTCCAACCTGCAGAAATCGGTGAACATTAATTTACAATAGAATCACTTTAATGTAGAAGCGCAATGCAAAGTTAGACCATCATTATTCTTCCTACTTTATGGTACTCTCTTTATCTCAATCTGATTTCCTGTCTGTTATGCATGTAAGCTTTCGTTCATTTTTTTTCAGTGAACGTAGTTCTCCATTTTTTTGAGATTTTATGGATGGTAAGGAAGCCAGTTTATGGTCGTTTGAGTTACGATGTGTTGATGGGTGTTTCCAACACTGAATTTTTTTTATGTCTAAAATTTGCTAGGGCTATTATTTTTTAGTTGGGGACATTGAAAACATAAGGTAGCAATGAATTGATGATCTCTAAATTATACTAGCAAGATCTAAATTTGGTGTCTTCGAATTAAGGAAGACATTTTATTGGAGAGTTTTGAAGTTCCCATGGCTTATTTACGAAAGGTACTTCCATCCTTCGTATTTTCTCTTTGTGGTAATTTGTAAAAGTAATTGAGATTCTCATAATTTAACGTTCTTTCTTCTAAAGAGATTATACAGATCTTGAAGAAGAGATTTTCATTGTTTCCGGCGACACAACCCAGAAACTGATTTCGATGTGTCCATATGAACCAATACAATTTTCGAAAGAAGATGATGTATGTACAAAAAGTAAACTTCATATTACTTGCTATTTACAATTACTATTATCTTATTTAAATGTAGGAAAATCAAGAAGAGATTCGAAAGAAGATATCAAAACAAGTAGAAGTCTAGCAATATGTATTCCACGTACGAATAAACAAGCTGACTTAGGGGAAGAATTGTTTTGAGATTACCAAAATTCCACAAATAAGTAGTATATCTCACAATTATCATACTATCTGATTCTGATGAAGAATTGCTTCAAGATCAAGAAAATCGTACTATCAGATCTACGAGGAAATTATTCTGAAAATTCCTAGAAAAAAAAAAAACAATAAACCGTTAGTTGTGTTATATGGCAACGATGCTTCAATATATGTATATATTTTAGAATTACAATAAATTCTTTTCATGTTAGATTTAATTATTTTTGATGAATTTTATTATTCTCTGTTTTTAATTTTATTAATTGAATATTTTTAATGTCATCATTTTTACTAATTTACAATCTTTATTGCCGATTTTTCTCAAAGTTTGATCCCAAAAAAATTTACTGGCACCAATAGCACCAATACATATTTTTCTCAGCAAAACATCCAGGCCCGTACAATGCACGGGCGCAACAACTAGTCTTGGTAGTGACCCTGTGCTGGTCATGTGTAAGCGAGGATTCGTGGCCGCTCTTATAATCATAAATAAAGTGACACAGTCAGAGAGTGCCCCAAGAGATTAACAGCCAAAGTAATTGGGACCAAAAGTCATAAAATTCACCCACTCCTCCTCCTTGAGCACTTCTGTGTTCCTCATTCATGGCTTCCTCTGCAACTTTTCTTCTTTCTCCATCTTCCAACCTTTTCTACAAACCTCGCCTATACTCTACATCTCAAACTCTCTTGTTTAGAAAACCCATATCAATAAAGGCTTCAACTACTTCTTTAGAGCCTTCTTCAAATATCTCTGTTGTTGATAAACCCTTGAACCCATCAAAGGTAATCAATTTCTGATCATATTAGTTTCAGTTCACTTTAATTGAATAGTGTTTTTTATTTTATTTTATCAATTTGATTGAATTAGTTTTATTTGTTATTTTTGAAATATTTTGTTAGATTGGTAATTGGAAATGGAAACATCAATATGAGTCAGTGAATATATACTATGAAGAACATAAGAATGAGAATGAGAATAAACCATGTAAGAACATACTTATGATACCCACAATATCTGATGTTAGTACTGTTGAAGAATGGAGGGCAGTAGCTAAAGATATTGTTCAAAGAGATGCTAGTAATGTTAATTGGAAAGCTACTATTGTTGATTGGCCTGGTATGGGTTATTCGGATCGACCCAAAATTGATTATAATGCGGATGTAATGGAGAATTTCTTGGTTCAGTTTATGAATTCATCGGATAGCCCCTTACATCACTCAGGTGAATAATCAAGTCTTACTTGCTAAATTTTGTACATATAGGAAGGACTTACATTTCCAAAATTTTGATGTCCTTTAAATTGTTAACAATGTCCCTTGGTTCTGCCATCAGATGATGAGTTAGTAATTTTTGGAGGAGGTCATGCGGCTACATTAGCACTTAGGGCAGTTAAAAAGGGGTTAGTGAAGACATCAGCTATTGCTGCTGTTGCACCAACTTGGGCTGGACCTCTTCCTATAGTCTTTGGTAGAGATTCCAACATGGAATCGAGGTAAAGTTAAATCTCAGTATTCTGCATGCTTGATATGCTTACTATCTGGTTGTCACTTTTATTTGTGCTTTTGCTATAATTCATTTGGATTGAATCCATCAAACAATGATGATGTTCAACTAAAGGGTTCTACCTGCATTACATACTTGCTTAGCCTTCTAGGTCTTCTCAAAATAGAGATATGCATGCTTATCAAATTGGGTACTCTTATCTCAGTTTTCTCAGTGTTGTCTATTAACTCACAGGTATGGGATGTTGAGAGGAACACTAAGAGCTCCAGCTGTTGGATGGATGATGTACAATATGCTCGTTAGCAATGAGAAATCCATCCAATCCCAGTATAAATCTCATGTATATGCAAATGCCGAAAACGTTACTCCAGAGATCATCGAGAGCAGGTATGCCCTGACGAAACGTAAAGGTGCAAGGTATGCTCCAGCTGCTTTCTTGACAGGTCTTTTAGATCCTGTAAAGTCTCGCGAGGAATTCCTTGAACTATTCACAGGCTTAGAAGGGAAGACACCTGTTTTAGTGATTTCAACATCAGGCTCACCAAAGCGGTCAAAAGCAGAAATGGATGCTCTCAGGGGAGCAAAAGGTGTTAGTAAGTTTTTGGAGTTGCCTGGGGCTCTTCTTCCACAAGAAGAATATCCTGCTGTTGTTGCTGAAAAACTTTACGCATTCTTGCAAGATCATTTTGAGCCCATGTCAAGTTAAGTTCCTCATTTATTTTTTCCTTCAATTGAGGAATCGAAATACGGATACCAAATAACACTATAAATTCTGATAAAAAGCACTCTATAAATTATGTTCTTTAAAAGGGTTGGTGCTGGAAAATCTGTACCAGTTGAAGCACAGGGTAATGTCTTGGTACTAAATTCAATGTGCTGAAGCACAGTAGTAGTAGGTCTTAATTGCATCGACCAGCATCTATTCGAACTTTTGAAGTCACTCATGCCAAGAAACAACAAAACACTCGAACTCATTGAATTTGTTTACACTTTTGTTATAGGGAGGAGGTTTTGGGATCAAGGGAGTGGAAAATTCGGGACCAACTCACTGATTTAAGAAAGAGTTACACTTTTATATTTTTCTGACCAAAGTATCCTTAAAAGTCTACTCGGTGTATATTTATACTTTAACCCGTCGATTCATTAGTTTCTATGTCAACAAACAAAATCCCTAAAACCATGATTTCTTTTTGATCATCAAACGTGAATTCATAGGGATTTTGGACCCTTTGCTACTGCAACTCTATCTTGAACTAAGTTACCAAGATAATACAGGTGAATATAAAGACTTTGAAGGCTGGGAAGATGACAGTCGACCCTTAACAACTCTTCTTCCATTCTGTGAATCTTTATGAAATTGGGTTTGCTAGAAACCAGGAATCCTGGGTACCCAAACAATCAAAACACGAGTTTCACTTATTCCTGCGTATGTATATAAAAAAAAACACTGAGTCTGTAAAACCTTCGTTCTTTCATACCAGCAGGAGAGAAATCAAAGATTCACGTTCATGTTCGAAACTTGAATTGCAAATTTCTCTACATTACATAAAACGGTAAACTTAACATTTCACTGCCAACCAAATAGCGGTGAAACTCAACATTTCACTCCCAACTAAGTAGCGGTGAAAAGGAACTTTTCACTTTAACAAGAGCAGTGGTGAAAGGCATTATTTCTCTACCATTTCGCTGACGGATACTT
Source organism: Papaver armeniacum (assembly GCA_023531295.1). Lineage (NCBI taxonomy): Eukaryota > Viridiplantae > Streptophyta > Magnoliopsida > Ranunculales > Papaveraceae > Papaver > Papaver armeniacum. The sequence continues at coordinate 16,313 of JAJJWW010016317.1, forward strand.
AATTTGAATATTTTAAGGGATTATGCTGGTACAAGGTATGGAATAAGATGCCTCAGAAATGGTTATCGGTGATGGTCCGTCTCAATGAGTTCTAGTTCATGAACATCTTTTTTTTTTGAGTTCTAGTTCAAAAACATCTTTTTTTTTTTTTTTGTAAATTTGTGAAGGGAACTTCTCAAATACTGGTGAAATGCACGATTCCATCTCCGTCAGTGATGCTACCAAGTATCCGTCAAATTAAGTGTGCATTATGAGTTCTACCATTTCACGATTCCATCTCTACCATCTCTTTCAGTGATGGTTCGTCTCAATGAGTTCTAGTTCATAAACATCTTTTTTTTTTTTTTTTGTAAATTTGTGAAGGGAACTTCTCAAATACCGGTGAAATGCACATATTAATAAACCTGGCTTGATTGGGGTATACCTAATGAGTCAAAAGCTAGGTCATTTTGAAGTAAAAGAAGCCACCCCTTAACCTTGTATTTTCTAAATGGCTAAATTGCCCCTGCAATGATTAACACTAATTTAATTGAAATGATTAGATTAGTTAAATTAGTTCAGTTGATTTATATGAGTGGATTTGTAAATAGGGTGTTTCTTTTTATACCCCTAAAAATACTAACGATACCCCCATGAGTTAGTTATGTTAGTTATAATTAGGTTAATATGAAAATCATTAAATTGTTTGAAAATTTTGATAACGATACCCCTCCAAAATTTGTTAGATAATCATACATAAAACCTTAAAAGAAATTGAAATCGAAACGGAATAGTTATATAACCGAGCGAAAAAGTTAGCAACAGATTAAACTTATATATCTGTAAAAAAAAATAAGAGAAAAAGAAAAAAAAATAGATAAAATTGATATATTCAATCGTTTCTGGTGATGAAACATTCAAAATCTGTCCCTGCAAAAAATTTCTTCGTTCTTCCTTATCACTAATAGAGAATTCATAAGCACAAAGAATTAAATCCAACGCCCACCAAAAAACCAATTAAAGGAATTTTGAGTTGAAGTCTTTTACGTTATCACCAACTAATGTTCAATATACAACGTTATGTTTAGAGCTTGTGACTTTTCCTTGATCAGTCAGTTTTTCTGCTTCTTCCCAAATGTATCTTCTCATAAAACAAAACATGTTAAATTGATCGTGATGCAGTTATTTTTTTGATTAAAAAAAATGCATGTGCTAACATGCAATGAAAACAGTCTTACTTTCTCAACAGGGGACAATAGACTCTATCTTGAAAACCTATAATTGTTAGAACAGAGACTTATACATTGGCCTCGTTAACATATGATGTTGAAATTCTTTCACTAGTTGATTAATGAAGAATAATGGATTAGGTTTGTCGATGTCAACGATTGATGAGATTAGGTTAGATCGATGTAAATTAGGTTTTAGGTTTTAGGTTTTGATTTCAGATGATTATGCTCACCTTTGTTCTTCGCTGTTTTCAAATGAAGATCATCGAGAATTGACTCTTCTATTTTTTGTAAAGGAAATCCGTCAATTGTAATTGTAGTTGCATTTTCCTCGAATTAATATCGAAGGAGAAGATTTAACAGATTTCTTTGGGGTATATGAATTTAACATATTTGATGGGGTAGGTATATAAGTTTTAAGGGTATGCAGATAAAGGGGTACCAATAGTATTTCTGAGGGGTATATACAAGAACACCCTGTAAATAATTGAGAGTAAGAAAGAGAATGAAGTAGTAGAGGAAGTTTTGGGGGGAAAAAGTTAGGGTTTTTGAGAAATTTATGATATGAGTGAGATGAGTGATTCAAATCCTGATTTTGAAGTGGGGGAGTCTTCTAACTTTCCTCCTACAGATGAGTACTTGTATGATGATCTACCAATGAATGATCAAATGGATTATATGCATGATCCTCACTTTTATTTTCCTCAAACTCAAGATGGCATGGAAGTGATGAATGTCTTGAGCCAAACGTAGAATCTAATGACCAGAAGAGAGAATGGATTTGCAAGTAATTAGGCGGACAACTTCGTGGTGAAGATTGTGATTTTCCATGCAAATGATCAATTTTTTTTTCCACTTTTGCTTGCCGGTGTCGGCAAGGTCAGCGTTTGTCGATCATCCGAGCTAAAGGCGTCGCGTGGTATATATTACTAAAAACGCTCTGACTTTTCATGGCGGTTCTTAGTCGGCAGGTCGAAAATATGGACCACTTGACTACAAGAATTTACGACGCGAGACGGATTTGAAAATGCTTAAGCCGGAATTGTAGTGGATACATAGACCACTGTAGACTATAGTTTGGTCGACACTTTGTTTTATTTTTCGACCATCCTAGGCTGTTCTTTAGTCAGGGTATTGTTTTATATATCGACCATGCCGACTATTGTAGTACATATCAACTAACTTGTGATGTTTTGTAGATTGCATTGGTACCGATGGCGGATCAGCCTCAAGCTCACAATGTTAGGGTCCCTGATACTTCCACGCACATTACGTTAATGATTTGGAATGGAAGGAAAAGACGACGCGGTCAATTGGATTGTTGAGAAAGAAAAAGAGAAGATGTGCGTTCTAGTGAAAACACCCAACAAAGATATACGCTGTTTGAAATGGTATGCGAGTGTAGTGGGTCACGGACGCAAGTCACAAGAGAAAGGGTTATGTGTATGATAAGAAGACGAATAGGGTGTACAAGACGAAGTCAAAGAAGTGTGAATGCCCATTCAAGATTATTTTTTGGAGGAACAAAGAAAGCGAATAACATGTGGAGAATGAATAGAGTTGATGTTGGTTGGCATAACCATAAATATCCGGAAAGTATTGTTGAGTACTGCAAAGTTGCCAAGTTGAAACCACACGAGTTCGAACAAGTAAGAACAAGTTGGAGAATTAAACCAAGCAAGCTCCTTAGTAAGTTCAAGAGGGATGACAAGAATAACCTTTCTTCATTGTCTACAATTTATGCGGCCAAGGCAACTATCAAAAGAATTGAATGGGATGAAAGAAAGGTAATGAAAGAATCACAATGGTTGGCACACAAATACAACTACACGGTGAGACACCATGAGTCATCAGAGGGGAAGATGGATCGGATTTTTCTTGCGCATCCCGATATGATTGGCGCGTTGCTTTTACCAAGCTTTGTTCATGGATTGTACTTATAAGACGAATAGGTACAACATGCCTTTGTTGAACATTGTAGGACAAACCTCGGATAAGAAATCCTTCACGGTGCATGGTGTTTTATGGATCGTGAGAAGGATGATAGCTATATTTGGAAACTTTGAAGCTTCTCTACCACGAAGACGAGACTCCCGGGGTTATAGTAACCGACAATGAGCAAGCAATAATGAACGCCGTGAGGATAGTTTTCCCAATGCACAAAATTTGCTTTGCACTTGGCATATACAATGCAATCTTAGAAAGAATTGTAGGAATCATATCCAAAAGCCAAAGGCAAAGAAAGGCACTAAACGTGAATAGGAGGAAGATGAACGTCTTAGTAAACTAACTAAAGAGGAGAGAGAGGAAGAGAAGAAGAAAGAAGAGGAAGAATGGAAAGAAGGTGAGATCAAGTTTGGGTTATTCATGAAAGCGTGGGATAAGTTGGTTTGGTCGATGAGTGTGGCAAGATATGAGATAAACTTGAAGGAGTTTGGAGGATAATTGGGGACTAATTACCCAAAGTAGTGGAATATTTCAAGAGACAATGGTTGAGGCCACACAAAGAGAGGTTTGTGTATGCTTTTACTTACGACTATAAATATTTCAAACTTGAATCCACAAGTATGGTAGAGCAAGCTCATGGTAGACTAAAAGGTCTACCATCGCAACATGGAATGTGCATGGTAGAAGGTTGATTTTTAGCAACTTCATCTTCATACGGAGCTAGGCACTCATCTATCAATAGAAAAACCCAAAGCCGGGTGCATTTTGAAGCATACGGATGATATACATCTCCTATTGCAGCTTTCATGAGAAATAAGAATCCCTTACAACCATCAATAGTGTATTTGCTTCCTTCAAAGGGGCAATCATTTGCAAAATGACCACTTAATGTACAAAGACTACAAATATTTGGTTGTGTTTCACTTGAAACTTCCATTCTTTATGCAAGGTTGAAGATAAAGTTGAGAATGCTTTTATAATAACAACACACTTAATGTCTTGATTTTGAAATTTCTAGCCGTTGAGCATTCAATGGGTTGTACTTTATACCTAAAAAGTAATATTTTTATACTACTAACATTTAAGTCGGCAAGGTCGAGATTTCAAACCATGCCGACTACCTATCCCTGACAGCACAATAGCATATGGCACGGAATGGTCGGCCAAGGTCGAGAACACAAACCATGCCGACTTAATAAAACTCTAATATTGTCTAAAACTGCATAAAAAAGATTAAGTTCTAAAGCAACATAAACTGAAAATTAACATAAGTTTAACAAGTCTAAAACCACAAACTAACAGTTCAAAACATAATGTAATAGTTCAAACCACAATCTAAGTTTCTAAAGAAAATGAAACATAATAAAGTTTAAGAATTTCATGGATCCTTCTCATTGTTATCTTCCTCCACATCACTAGATTTTTCACCATCACTAGCTTTTTCACCAAGACGCTTTGTTTTCCCTTATACGGACCTATGTAGTCACCGGCCTCATTGTAATAGGGGTTTCTGCAGAAAAGTGGATGCCCTGAAAAAGTTCTTGGATCAACCTCCCATTCTTCCTCCTACGATGATGTGCATTCTTCATAGTTGAGGGGATTCTTTGGACCTCTCCATAAACCTTAGAAATTCTTCGGGGATCTTCCTTACCCATCGAAGTAACTTTCTTATAGGGAAATTCTTTTCATTTCCATCTTTAGGATCTTCTAAACCAGGTGTTGATGGTGGCTTTAGCCTAGGGTTAAAATTATAAAACAGCACATCCGTGTAACACCCCTTATAACTTGTATAGTTAGTAATAGTCATTCCCTTAGAGAATTTTGGGTGTTAGATAAAACCACTCGGTTGGGTAGGTTAAAATAAATAAAACTTAAGTTAATATTAGCTTTGTAGAAAGAAAAAGAAAAAAAAAAAACCTAGTTCTAGCTTTTGCTTAGTGGAAGAGGTTAGGGAGAAACTATCGGAAGTGAAATCAAGGAGAGATATTGCGAATTGAGCTTAAGCCAAAGGTAACAGAGTAAACAAGTGAGTAGGTTGGAAGTCTTTTCTTGAGTTTACTTGCAGAGTGTGTGGGAAGAAGTAGGATCTCTTCCTTCTTTTGAAGTTCTTTAGTTTGTTTTGTTTCCTTATTATCGATAAGGATATCTGAAGAGACACGGTGTGATCACCATTTTAAGAAGGTTTAAGTATTACTTTCTTTTTTTGAATATCTTCATGTCTAAACTTTAGAAAGGACTTGTTTCATTTATTAGGTTAAACATTTTTTTTTTTTTTAAACAGTGACTCAAAGCTCATTAATATGAGAATGGCGTTCTTTCTTTATTTCATTTCAAATAAAAGTTTTCTGTACTAACTTTGAGCTATGTGGACTTATGTTCGGGTAGTAAAACCTTGAATTGCTAATAATAGCGCCCGTAGGACTATCGTTCTTGATTCGGGGGTTATTCGGTTGGTACTCGAGCCCATGATCCTTATGGACATGTGGCGTTGTGAGGCACACTTACTCTAGGCACTTAAGTTTTTGCTCAATTCTTACGTTTAACGTAATAGTTGTTTTTGACACCTTTCTCTAAGTAGAATGGATGTTGATTTTTGAATTTTCTTTTGTTGCTAGTCATGTCAGGAAGGAGAGGTACCAGAAACACGAGAAATAATGGGAATGGGGAAGCTCCTGATGTTGTTGAGATGATGAGGTTGATGACTCAAACTCTAACTACGACGATGACAAATCAAACTGCTGCCCTTACAGCTCCCATTCAGAACCGGAATGAGAATCATAATGCGCCGAAGCCGCCACCAGGTGGAAATGCTAATGTTTACCCACCCGGTGGTGGTGAGCAAGCAGTATGGTTGAACTTACTAGAGAAGTTTGTGAGATTGAAACCACCTCAATTTGAAGGTTCATCTGATCCACTGGTAGTTGACAAGTGGAAGGAAGACATCGATAAGATCTTTGTGGCTATGAGGTGTACACCGGTTCAAAGGCAACAACTTCGTCATTTTTTAACTATCCGGTGAGGCAAGAAAGTGGTGGATGAATTCGACAATGGGATTGGATCTGAATACTCTCACTTATGCTCAATTTTAAGGAAAGGTTTGATGCAAGGCTGGGAGAAATAAAAAGATTAAGGACCGATTTGGAACAAATTCGGCCCATTATCGTGAGCTATCTTGATCGTTACATTAGTTTACGCTGCTTTTGGTACTTTTTGACCGATGAAGATAATCTAGAAAATTTCGAGAATGGATTAGGGGTCCATATAAGAGGTCGGGTGATTATCCATTGTTTCCCTCGTTCCAACAAGTTGTGGATAGTGCTGAGCTTTAAGCTGATTGGTTAAGGAATAAGGAGACAAGGAATTCTAAACAAGGAAACAACTACCAAAACCAAGGTAACAGGAACAAAGGGTAATGGAGACTATCGTAGTGATAGAAACAATTCGAGTGGTTGGAAGAGACAAAGGTCCGACAATGGAACGTGAATGCCGCACCTACCCTTTACTACTACAACTGTTGGGATCCTGGACATAAGAGTGATCGATGCACTAATCCTAGGCGACCAAAGCCAGCGACACTTTGAATGATACCCAAGGACCTGCCAAACATATTAGAGTTCAGCAGCATAACTTCCAGAAATCAAGCAATGAACAGGAGAGAACCAACTCTAACCAAGGCGAGATTTCATGCTCTTGTGCCGCAAAAAGAGCAAGTGCGATGGAGTTGTGGAAGGTATGTTCCTCATCCATAACAAGCTTGGTAGGATCTTGTTTGATTCTCGTGCAACCCATTCTTTTATTAGCGACTTTTGTGAGTGAATTAACTATGGGCGATGCCATGTGAAACCCTTTGTCGGTAATGTCTCCTTTAGGAAAAAGCGCCTTGATTGATCATATACTTAGGGATGTAATGTGCAAGGATTTCGGAGGTTTTGTAGAGTTCGGGGTTACCACCACAGAAGTTGAATTTTGTATTGAGTTAGTCAGGGTACAACAGGGTGCCAAGGCACTGCAGTCGTATAGCTCCAGTTGAAATGCGTAGACTTAATGAACAAATCAACAATTGATGGACCAAGGATTTTAGGCGTGGTACTTCACTTTTAGGAGCACAGTGTTGTTTGTCAAGAAGAAGGATGGTTCACTTCGTTTGTGCATCGATATCGTGAGTTAAACAAAGCTACAATGAAATAAATACCGTTGCCAGCGGTTGAAGACTTATTTGATCAATTACGTGGGCTTAGTTTCATGAGATTGATTTAGGACTAGCTACCATCGTAATTTGAGATTTAGGGAAAAGGATGTCTCTATGCCCGGCATTCTTATCAAGATATGGTTCTTATGAGTTTTAGTTATGCCTTTCGGACTTACTAACGCACTTTAGTATTTATGGATTTGATGAATAGGGTGTTTAAGGAGTTTTGGATAAGTTTGTCATTGTCTTCATCGATGACATATTAATATACTCTTACAGCCGTGAAAGATCATGCTAAACATCTACGAGATGGTATTTTTACTCTTAAATCGGCACCAAGTTGTATGCTAAACTCTCTAGGTG
>JAJJWW010016318.1:0-193053 GCA_023531295.1 Papaver armeniacum
CCTAGTAAAACAATAATTTGATAAGTTAAAGATGTCTCGAGCTTTTATTCTAATTTGATGAAGAAAAAATAAAATCAAAAGATTATGCCATAAACGAGGGACTCGTAATCGAGAATATCTCCTTTTTAAGACATTCGATTCTCGAAGGAACATCATCAGAACAAGCAATTCTCGGGAGTACGACTCTCTCTTGTGCTACTTGTGTACGTACTTACAAGAATTTTTAACCAACGGAGCGTGGTGAGAGAGTGAGAGAGGCTGCCTGTTTATAAGAAAATAAAACGAGGATAAAGTAGGCTTCTAGTTTGGATTGTTTATTATATTTACGCGAGCTACATTTACAAAGCACGCGTGTGTAAGCTGTAGGCGTGATGCAGCTTATTAGTTGAGCTATATTATATGGTCACATGGTCACGCAAACAAAGGCATGCGCGTGCGTCATGCACGGTACCGACCTACTCAACTGTACACATCGTTCGTATCAGTAAAACTTAGACATTGGTTCCTATGGCTTACGATATTTACGGTGATGGGACGGGAAACTCGTAGAAACCCAGATTGTGTCAAAGAATGTCGAGCGATCACTCACTGAGAAAAATGGCAAGGTGCAGCCGAGGTGAGGCTGAAGTTAGAAAAGAAAGCGAACGTCCGATTGCCACGGAAGCGAAGAACAAGTAAGAGATGACGAGGGTGGAATTTAAAAAAAAACAAGAGGAGGGTGAGAAAAAACAAGGCGCCCGAAGACAAGAGAGGAGGCATGTGACGGGTGTTGATATCCAATTGGATGCTAAGTTTTGGGTCCTAAGCTAGAGGATAGACTCCCTCAACGGATCAGAGAAATCTCTTGCGATCATCAGGGCAATTTAACACTGGAAGCTTAAGAACTAATCCAAAGAAGCACAATACTCTACTCTGCATAGCAACTTTCGACCAAATACTCGTCACTTTTAGGTACTCTCTTATTCATTATGCGAGGATAAGCTGGTATGTTAATATTTTACTAAGCCAGTTCCGAGACTCAAAAGAACTACTTTCATGTTAGACATGGATGGAGCTTAACGTGTTTCCTTGTTCACGAGTTAGATCCTAGTTTTTCCGGGTAGATTAATGTATTCTTGTTGGGATGTGTGTTTAAAATAATGCGGGTGTATTGAGGAATTCATCGAAAATTTTTCAAAAAATGGAGGAGGAATAGCTCTTCCTTTAAAAACATATATTACTACCTCCTCAAACACATGTAATTCGACCCGCTAAAATAACATCGATTTACATCCGGAATTCTAATTCACTTACTTCTATATATGCTTTCAGTTAATCCAGCTATATGGTACACAACAACCCAAACCTAAAAAAGAAAAAATATCAAAAAATTAATCCATAAATAAGAGATTGTTACTAGATCACCTTTATCTTTAAGACATTCATTTCAAGGAACGTCATCAAAGAAGCTATCTCGTAGTATAGCAACATCCATTTATCCTCTGCAAAGAAGGAAATCCCCAAGGAATTTCTAACCAAGAGAATTCGAGAAGTTAGGGTTGATGAATATCACTCTACCTTCTACCAAGCAGAGTTGAGAGAGGCTGCTATTTAAAAGAAGGAAACGAAAGAGTGAAAGAGACTTCACTCTACGCGAATGGTTCTTTTTTATTGTTCTTTTGACAGAACCGATTCTGGAGACCTCAACAAGGATTCTAGTCCTGGATTTTGTATATTTTAAGACAAACTGTTTTGTCCCACACGGCGTAGATGACAATTAGTTGAAAGTATAAAAGCATTATAACTATAGTCGGGTTATATCAAGCTTTTAGTAATGTAAATAATACAAAGCTGCTAGTAGGCCGGTAGCATAACTACGTCGGGCTTGATCCCATAGCTGTGGGTACGTAGGCAGCCGTCACACGTACAAGTTCCAGCTCCAAATTGTTTTTTTCTTTCGAGTTTCTGTTCTAGCCTTACTGATATGTTGAACCTCGGACTGGAGAGGACAATGAAAACATGTTTACTAACGGCTTATTTCATAGTCGAAAGGATAACTCTGGTCTATGGAGACATGTGTACTAAGATCAACAAAGAAGATGACCGATAATATCTTCGGAAGACCTAACAACAGGCATGATGGAAGACGGCAGACACCTTTATATGGCCGGGATGAACAACTACATGCTCTTATTAAAGACCATTATTTTGGAGCGACGTGAAGATGCATCTATGCTACTACAAAGACTGTGATTCTGGGGAGCGGCATAAGATGCGGTGGTAGGGGGATGCATAAGACGCATTTAGGGTATACTTTGGTACCTCGTATTTGGGAGCGACGTAAGCCTAGTGGTGGAGATCCGTAGACATATTTAGGATTGTGGAGTATACTTGTATCCTCGGAGGTAATATTCCTTTATCAAATTCCATCTTAATCTCTTTTGTAAATTGTAGATTATACGTATGATTAACACAACAAAGTGGAAACTAAAATAATTTGTAATAGTGAAAAAGCCAAGAATTGAGAAATGATGATCATATCATATAGATTGTTATAACAAGAACATATATTTACCGTAAAGCACATCAACTAAAAAAATCATAATTCCGATCGTTACGTAAAAGAACTTGCACACATGTTAATATGTTTAACCCATAAATCAAAAATAATTGATTCTAATAAACAAACTATTTTATAAAATCCAACAATTGATGATCGCATCCTAATATCATCCATAATATACAAGAGCATCAAAAAAAAAAAAAAAAAAAAAAAAAAAAAAACCCATCTTTCTTATGTTGAAAAAACGAGAGTAAAAATGTAAAGCCCTGAGTATCTTGTTGACTTTAACCTCCGGACCCGGGTAGATAATGCGTAATTTGAAAGGACTACGTAGATGATGCGAGAGGAAAAGTGGCTAATGATGAGAATGAAGACACAACTTAAGGGTCATCAATGTTTTTTCCATTGGAGAAAGGAAAATTTTGACGACGAAAACAATGTTGAGAAATAGAAGTCTCCGGAGGAGATACCTCCAGTTAAAACCTATGACAAGTGATCTACAGATTTAATCCCTAATGAAATCTGGCTTTTTTTTTTTTTTTGGTATCATTTCTTCCATGGGAAAAGAAACAAGTATAACCGCTACTTACAAGAATTTTTAACCAAGAGAGAGTGAGAGAGAGAGTAAAAGACCACTACTTTTAAAGAAAGTTAAGAGGAATGGCTGATGAGTTGTTTTTTCTTGCTTTTTGAAAATGGTTTTTGTAATGAATTGATTGAGATCCGGAACCTCAAATAAAAGGATTAATGGATTCAATTGTTTTTGTAGATTGAAAATTATAAATGCAAATAGCATGTATGCCGATCTTCCAAGAATATATAAAGTCAGCATCAACACACTTACACCATCTCGTGCAAAAAAGACATCCATACCTAAAATGTAAAAAAGAAATCGCTTAGTTTCGCATCATCACTTATGCATCATATCTCGATCTGTCTCTCGAATGTTATACGATACCTCAAATACATGCCATTTATCCTTCTCCATAGTATGAAATCGTTAAGATATTGTCAAGATATTATATATCTTGACATTATTGTGTTGTTATTTAGTTGTAATCGCATATATATTCTTGCTATATATATCCTAGATATTGTTAGGGTGTATCTTTTATTTGCCTTATCTAGTTGTGTAAAGTTGTATAAATCGTGCTATTGCCTATCAATGAATACATTAGAGAATTATTCTCACATCTACATTAGAATCTCTATGCTCATGTTTATCATGGCACGTATCTAGAAAGATGAGAACCGATTTCCGCCGCAATACAAGTAGAAAATACAACCCGCAGAAAACATAGTAATCATGTCAAGAGAAGATTCTCAACCTATAACCGTTCGTTTTTGATGGAACCAACTACAATCCGGGTCATTCCTCATGAGGAGTTTTTAAAGAATATGAAGCCTGTGTTATTCTGGAAAAACCCTCAGCGACAAGTAATGAATGACAAAAGGAAAGAAGTACAAACAAAGGATCTAAAAGAAGAATGGGAGATTAACACAATGTGATTCTCACTTGGATTGGAAATACGGTTATTCCTTCTATAAGTATGTAACTTTCAGATTCGAGGAAGCCAAAGATGCATGGCATTTTCTTTCAAAAGGTACACAAGTCAACTTTGCTCAGAGATATAAACTTGAACAAGATATTAGATCTATGAAGCAACCACATGATCGCATCAAGCTTTCGTTTTTCATTCCGAGATGTCTATAGTCCGGAATCAATTAGCACTTAAGGAACCAAATGGACCGTAGATTTGGAACCGTGCGTAAAATATAGAGAGGAAACACGTTTAGTTCAATCCTAATGGCTTTACGTGATGAGTTTGAGTCTCGTTAGAGCATCTATTCTTCATCGATCACCTCTTCCAACTGTGGAAGTTGCTTTGTCCGAACTTATTGCTAAGAAACAGAAAAAGAATCACGCTCTGAGATATCGGAGTATTTGCTATGCTCTACACGTTCAAGTTCAAATAAATTTTCAAGAAACTCAAGTGCTTGGTGCAACGTGACATGTCTCAAGTGCAAAGGTCACAATTGCAAGATTTTTAGGCACTTTGCAAGGAATTGCAATATTCCATCGAAGAAATTCCTCATCTTCTCCAATAATACCCGACACACCCACAACACAAGCGTGGGTACGCAAGGAACTTGGTCATTCATCCAGATTTTGCAATTCTACCAACTTCAAGAAACATGAGAAGAATCAATGCTAATGGAGGAAACAAGCCTAGTGCACCGACAACTTGATTCATGGCAGGCCTCTGGTCTCACTCGCATCAACATCAAACTCATCTCGCGTTAGATGTACCCGGTGGTAGTTCTACACCAAATCTTGCTGATATCTGGGAGATGATTAAACAAGCTACTCTCAATTGGTAACAATCCTACAGACAAATGCATCCTTCTCCTATCTCCCTCGTATTTACTCAAAAGAACGTTTTCCGACTCGGGAGCATCAAACCATATGACTTTAATCAAAAGTTTTGAAAGTATTCATCCTGTCTCATCACCCCTAAGATTCATACCGGTCGATGGATCAACAAGAATCGCAAAGTCATATAGGCTTGGTCAAAATTCAAATAACTTTTATGTACCAGATGTATGCCCCTTTACCAAATATTACAATGAACCTTATTTCGGTTGGTCAATTGTGTGATCAGGTTATAAACACATATTGCTTTCCTTTTTGGTTGTCTTATACAGATCTCAAAACGGGAAGAAGGTGATAGGCCGTAGAAGTCGGCTCTGATTTGTATCTCCTTCACCTCTTATTCTCAAATGATCAAAATCTAAAAGTCATGTCGTAGCCTAACTTTACTCCCACCGCACCGTGTCAATATCTCCCTTCATGTCTTGGCATTCTAAGTTAGGTCATGTTTCCTTTTCGTCTTTCATATATGATCAATGCGGTTTACTGGGAGATACTGAGTTAGATAAAGAACCAAATTAAATCTCTTGTAAACCGGCAAAAACAATTGACTCTTTCTTTTAATCTTAGCACTTCTATTTCAATCAACCTTTTTCTCTTATACACTGATGTCTCGGGTAAATCTCCAATTATGTCAAAGCGAGGTGCTTTTGTATTATGTCGCTTTATTGATGATTATTCGCGTTATACATGGGTATATCTATTAAGTCTAGAGATGATTTCCTGTTATATGTTGATTTTCAACCATGATAAAAATCGGTTTGGTAAAGTGATCAAAGTTTTTCGTCTGGATCGGGTGGGGAATATATTTCTAATCCATTCAAATAATTTCTTAAAACCCAAGGCACCATTCTTCAATCGTCATGTACCGAACTCCATAATAAAATGGAGTTACAAGAAACGAACAACTGGGTCATATTATAGAGACATCTAACCCAGCTAATTTACTGTTTACCATTCCAATTCCGGGAGAATGTCCTTAATTATAGGCAGTCTACACCATCAATAGAGTCCCAGCAGGCATTTGTCATGGAGGAATATCACCTTAGAGCATCTCTATGGTAAGAAACCAAACTATTCCCAGGCTTCGAGTCTTTTGTTCAACTTTTTTGTACTCCTTCCGTAACGTGAACGCCACAAACTTGGTCAAAAGAATATCTTGTGTGTCTTTCTTGGTTATGGTATTGAACAAAAAGGGTACCGCGTTGTTATGATCCGGAGTTAATAGAAAGCTTCGTGTCTCTCGTCATGTCACATTCTGGGGGAGAAAGTTCCATTTTTGATCACTTAAAAAGAAATCATCATCTTTTGAGTCTTTCACTTATTCTCGATCCATTAATCCAACTCTAGCACTTTTCATATATCTACTCCCGAAAGTCCATGTCCTCTAAGCAGCTGATCCACCAAATACCGATGACCAAGACCACTCTACGACTCAACCTCGACGGTAACTTCAGAACGAGATCCCGATTCGGAGAAAATTCTTGCCACCTCGCAATCGAAGACCACCCAGCTTAGTATGTAGACTATCATTGTTCCTTGTCTTCTATTTTGTCATTTTATGAACCAAAAACATACGTGAGAAGTCTGCAAGTCATTCCGAATGGAAAGATTCAATGGATGATGAATCGGAAGCACATGCGTAAAGCGAGGACATGGGAAATGAGTGGATCTTCATCCCAGAAAATCGGCTGTTGGAAGCGAGATGGGTTTATAAAGTGAATACCAAGTCGATGGTGAGTTTGAACGATGTAAATCACGAGTTGTCAAAAAAGGTTATACACAAGATTATGGTGTGTGATTGTGAAGAAACATTTGCACCAAGTGGCGGTGAATGGTTACGAGTGTCGTACATTACTTACGATTCTTGCATGAAGACGACAATGGGGGCTCCATCAAATGGACGTGAAAAATGCTTTTTTCATGGTGAGTTACAAGAAGAGGTTTACATGCAACCTCCTCCGGTTTGCCTCATGAGGCTAACTCAAGTATGTAGGCTTCTACGGGCATTATATGGACTCAAACAAGCACCTCGTGCTTGGTTTGAGAAGTTTAGCAATGGGATTCTCCCGTATGGCTTTACACAAAGCTTCTGTGATTCAGCTATGTTCGTCAGATCGTCATAAAAAGGAATTGTCATTCTTCTCTTGTATGTTGACGACATGGTTATTACTGGCAGTGACCAACAAGGTATTAATGAACTCAAATCATACCTCAGTGATTGTTTTAAGATGAAATATCTTGGATCCTTAAGTTACTTTCTTGGCATTGAAGTTGGCATGTCACCCACTCTGGTTATTTCATATCACAAGTCAAATATGCATTCCGGATTCTCACAAGCGTGCGGACAGTTCTGTCCGACAATAAGGTAACTGACACACCTCTTGAATTGAATGTAAAATACGAGCCCTACGAGTATGGGACTCTATTGTCAAATCCAACATTGTACTCATCAACTAGTAGGGAGTCCGAATTACTTGACCATTACGAGACCAGGACATAAGTCATGCAGATTCACATAGTCGGTCGATCTTATATACTGCTCCAAGGTCCTACTCCATTATACACTTGTTCTCGCAATTCGAGATATATCGAGGGGTCTCTTCATCGAGGTTTGTGTTTCTCATCCAAGTCTAGATCTCACTCTTCAAGCTTACTCAGATTAGATTGAGGCTGGGACATTACAGATAGAAAATCTATTACGTGCTACATGTGTATTCTTGGGAGACTCGTTGATTTCTGGAAGTAAGAAGCGAAAGTGTGGTTTCTCGCTCGCAGTCTCGAGGCGAGTATAGAGCTCTTGCTCACTCACATTCGAACTCGTTTGGTTACGGTGGCTTCTTTGTGATATGGGGGTTACGATCTATGCTCCTACACCACCTTGTATTGTGATAACAAGGATTCTATTCTACAAATTACACAATGATGTCTTCCATGAACGTACGAAACATATCGAGATAGATTGTCATTTTTACTCATCATCATTTTAAGAAAGGTATAATCACTCTTCCGCATGTCAAATCGTAAATTTCAAGTGGTTGATCTTTCACTTAAGACTCACTCGCAGCTGCCTTCTTCATTCCTAATTTCGACTCAAGATGTGTACTCCACCACCTTGAGTCACGGAGGTGTTAAGATATGAGTCAAGATATTATATATCTTGACATTATTGTGTTGTTATTTAGTTGTAACTGCATATATATTCTTGCTGTATATATCCTAGATATTGTTAGGTGTATCTTTTATTTGCCTTATCTAGTTGTGTATCTTTTATTTGCCTTATTTTTTATTTGCCTTATCTTTTAATGAATACACAGAGAATTATTCTCACATCTACATTAGAATCTCTATGCTCATGTTTATCAAAATCAATAACTGCAATCCTGGTGTTAATGCGAGTCTCTGCTGTATTATTTCGTGTCAGCCCATCTAACCTTCTGGAAGGATGGATAAATCTACATTGTATGTAGCCTGAATTTAATTCCCAGTGTATTTATATGATCTTCATTGTGCAATGTTGCGCTGAATTTGACCACCTGCACAAAATTTGACCAAAGCCTCAAACCAATGGCACGGAGGATAAAATCCGATATTGAGCTTAGTTATCAATATCATTGTAAGATCATGCTGATATTGAGCGTGGTAGTAGGTTTGAGGTAAATTGAGAAGATTTCTACTTACATGACCTAGTTTTTACGGAAAGAGTACCGACAGAGTGAATGTGTTTAAGCTTCGGTGGTTTTTAATAACACTCAACTTATTGTTACACTCTATTCACATGAACTTTCATATTTAGCCGAATTGGTGTCCTAAGTCTAGGGGAAAACATACCAACTAGCTAGATGGATGAAGTTTTTATTAATCTACGTAACTAGCTAGGGTGTAGGAGACCACCGCAGTGATGTATACACATATTTGCAATCGATGGCATAACGTGAAACAATTTGTTTTTCTTTTCTCTAAGTCTCCATGTCTAACCATGTAGTAGTCAAGAACATAAACTTGTGTCTTAGTTTCACCCTCCCA
Organism: Papaver armeniacum; assembly: GCA_023531295.1. NCBI lineage: Eukaryota > Viridiplantae > Streptophyta > Magnoliopsida > Ranunculales > Papaveraceae > Papaver > Papaver armeniacum. The sequence continues at coordinate 9,000 of JAJJWW010016318.1, forward strand.
GCATTGGAGATTTTCTGTATGATAGATACAAAGCATGGAAACAGGATCCAAGCCCCATGTTCTGTGCATTTAATAAGTACTACTTCAGGCTTCAGCGCTTGATAACAGTTATATATTTACCATTTTTATGTCATATGAGTAGTTAAATGATAGTTGGAATGATAGATGTTATTATTAACGTTTTGTCATTATATATCTTTTAATCATACACGAAAGTAATTACTAATAGAACATTAGAATTAAGTGTGCATCCATTTCAATCATATCACACATAAAAAGTAGAGAAAGAAATTTGAATTACAAACTCTCCGACCTCAAGCCAACCTTGTAGTTTAATAAGCATTTGGAGACCAAGTACTAAAACCTGAGACGTTGGATAAACTATAAAAATGGAAAAGTCTGCTCATATTTTGTTTCTCTCTTGCTAATGAGTTTCCCTTTATTTTTGGTATATGTTCTACTGCGGTAGTTTGTTTTTACATTCGTATTTTTTGAAGTTACCTATGTTATGGGAGTGTAAAATACGCTTGATCCCTTTGAATCTCTTGAATGAGTACTAGGAGATTGGCAATATGTTTTTGTGTAATAGAAACCAGCTTACAGACTTCATGTCTAGTTTATTCTTCGCCTTAGAGACTAATAAATATTTTAGAATTAGTGTATTCGCAATATGTTTGTGGGTTGGCTGAAATTTGTAACCTGGAGGTAAGTCTACTCAATCAAACACCATTTCTGAGTAGATCTCTTGTAAAGTGTACAACATGCATATCATTAACACAATAAAATGATTAAGACCGAAATAATCATAAGCCAAAACTAATCGATCTTCTGTAAATTGTAGAACTTGCATAAAAGCTCATTTTCTCCCGATAACTACTATACCCTAATTCATAAATAAAATTAAAAAATATATATTTTTGCATGAAAGGAACTTAGAGATCATGCTAAGTTGCTAAGTAATTTTGGATAAAACTGATGATGTAAACAAAATTACATACAACCCAAGAAAATGAAAAGAACCCTAGAGTGTATGGGCTACCCAAAACCATCTTAGATTCCAAATCCAGCGAAAAGCCCATTACTGATTTTGTGTGTTAACAGCTCCATTGGACCGAGGGTTGACCGTAGACCAACTAGCATTGACTTGATTACCCATGTGAACCATGCTTACTCCTATTCGTGAACGAGTGATTGGACATGGATATCTAGATAGGTTTCGAGCACTCTAGTAGAACTGTGATAGGGTGCATGTTTATTATGGTGTAAGCCATTACTACTTGGACACCCTAATTATTTTTGAGCAAAAAATGTTGGAAATCTTGTGTATAAGCTGCAATAAAACAAACAGAGAAGAAGTGATATGCAAACCCAATTAGACGAAACTAAAGTCGAGAGCAAGATTATATTCTACTCCGCATTCGGTGTAACTACGGACTATCGATGTCTATCTCCCAGGATACAAAGATTATCTTCTTGATGCAGTAGCACTCCAAACTTGAAACGGTGGAACCAAAACTTAAAGTGATGGACTCTCTTTGACACAAACTTAAAGATGATATTAGAATATAGAAGCTTAAAGATGATATTAGAATATACATAAGATGATAATTAGCTTTGTTCATCGGGATTCTTCTAATCACAAGCATGCGGTGTTGACATGGTGGTTTTTAAACGAGGGGTAAATTCAGTAAACCCCGTGACCAGTGCTACCCTACGACACATTAACTAAGAGCATTTAACTCGGTGTAAACTAATTAATAGGGGTATTTTCAAAATGCCAGTTAGGAATTTCAACGCAGGAGACCACTGATTTGAGAACCAAGCCGCAGCCTGCGCACCATGGCGGCCGATGCCAAGCCAAAGCCGCCCATCTTTGCGCAGCGCGACGGCAACAATGCCAAACCCAGTAGCATCTGCGCGCACCATGGCAACGATGCCAAACCCAAGCGCATCTTTGCGCGCCATGGCAACAATGCCAAACCAAGCCGCATCTGCTGCTGCAGCATGATACCAAATCAAGTAGCATCTTTGTACGCCGCCATGGCCAAATGCCAAACCAAAAGCCAGCATCTGCGCCCCATGGCAGCCAAATGCGCCAACGCAATAGCGTCTTTGCGCACCATAGCAAATGCCAAAGCCAAGCGCATCTGCGCACCATGGCAACAATGCCAGAAACCAAGCCGTCATTGCGCGCACCATGGCAACAATGCCAAATCAAGCCGCATCATTGCGCACCAGCAACAATGCCAAACCAAGCGCATCTTGCGCACCATGGCATACGATGCCAAACCAAGCGCGCCTGCACGCGCCCATGGCAACAATGCCAAACCAAACAGCGTCTTGCGCGCGCCGCTGTGATGCCAAAAAACCAAGCCTGCTGCACCTTGGCAACAATGCCAAAACCAACGCGCTATGCCTTTGGCCATGGCCAACATAGCGCCGCAGGGTTTCAAGACTTAGCTAGGTCGACATGGCGTGCGTGCCATTGGCACATGCCAACACGTGCCGCGAAGCCATATTTCCAAGTCGCTATGCCTTTGGCCCATGGCATAACCCTAGGCTTGCAAGACTTGCAACTAGGTCGGCTTATGGCCACAGTGCCATTGGCACATGCCGAACGCGCGTCGTAAGCCATATTTCAAGCCGTTATGCCTTTGGCACGCGCCAGACATAGCGCCCTAGGTTTGCAAGACTTGCGACTAGGTCGACATGGCCGCACGTGCCATTGGCACATGCCAGACACGTGCACTTAAGCCATATTTCCAAACGCTATGCTGCCTTTGGCCCACGCCAAATATAGCGCCCTAGGTTTGCAAGACTTGCGACTAGGTCTGACATGGCCGCCACGTGCCATTGGCACATGCAACGACGTGCTGAAGCCATATTTCCAAGTCGCTATGCCCTTGCTGGCCGCCAAATATAGCGCCCTAGGCTTACAAGACTTGCAACTAGGTCAACATGGCCGCACGTGCCATTGGCACATGCCAACACGTGTCGCAGCCATATTTCCAAGCCGTATGCCTTTGGCCCACGCCGAATAGCGCCCTAGGCTTGCAAGACTTGCAACTAGGTCGGCTTATGTGCCATGCGTGCCATTGGCACATGCACCATCACACATGTTGGTAGCCTAACTTGCAAATAGTGCGACCTACACCAAGCGATCATGCATGCCATTGGCACATGCCAAGCAGCACACGTAGTGACCTAACCTGGCAAGTGCAGCTTTACACAAGGCATTCCGCACATGCCAGTGGCACATGCCAAACACACATATTTGGTAGCCTAACTTGCAAGCCGTGCAGCTTCTGCAAAGGGCATTATACGTACCATTGGCACATGCCAAACCAGCACGGCTGGTAGCAACACCGTAGTACAACTACCGAGGCAATCCACTTGCCATTGGCACATGCCAAACACACCTGACCCCAGTAACCTATTTATAAGCCCAGAGTGCAACCTACCACCTAGGCATTCCACACATGCCATTGGCATACAGCGCGCGCCACTCGCGACGCCACTTGCGCTCGAGATGCGGCCAACTCCGAGACATCGACACAAATGGGGATGCTTCTTTAGGTTTTTTGGTTTGACGGTCTGACATACGAGCGTACATGGTAGGCTGGAAAATAGTTTAGATTTAATGCCTACAAATTATCGCAAGTGCACGGCATCGCTCGGAACGTGGCAAGTCTGCGGGTCGATCCACGAGGACTTGTGGTCTTATGTATGATCTAAGGCTTCCTAAAGCTGAGTTCGAGAGGTGCCAACACAATATTGGTTGTTTGTCGATCAGAGCTAGGTTGAAATGTGACACTAAACTAAGGCGATGAAGTAAATTGTAACAAGTGGAAAACATCGGGGTGGTGAATCCACCCACAATCTCTTGTTAAGCATTAACTTTGCTATGTTCTTGGGCTCTCATGAAAGTCTAACATGGATGTTTGTCAAGCGATTCTTCTAATCAACCCCTAGTATGAAATTTGTCTTCATACAGTCTGACTCGCGAGGCTTCTTAGCCTCCTCGATTACTTACTAATCCTAGCATATTATACTTTAACAAGAACAAAACCTAAGCTAAATATGTTTCACATGAAATGGGGGGTTTCATCACTTTGAAATTAAATTAAAACGTACAAACACAAATGACACAAATTAAGCTACGGTGGAGCCTGGCCTGCAGCTGCTTGGGGCATGAGTTCAGCTTCCATGAGTTAACTATTTATACATACAAAGTATCAAAACCTAATTTATTTCAAAAACGAAGAGAAAAATAGATGAAAATAAATCAAACCGATCTTCAAACGTCCTAGAATCGCTTGTCGCTCGCTCAATCGGCTCGATTGATGTTTCCTTCCTCTGCTAGAAACCCTAACCCTAGTTTCTACTATCTCGATCTTAGCTCTAGGGAAGAAACATAGACTAGGTAGAGACGTTAGGGGAGTGGTGGTTATTATTAGTGTCGGGGAGGTGATGGACGTGGCGAGTCGGGAAAGAGGTGATGGGGTTGGGAAGCGAGATCTCTGCTGCATTTCTACGAGAGTGTCGGGTGAGGGGAAGGAGGAAGAAAGAGAAAGTGAAGGTAGAGATTATGGGGTTTGGTCGAGAAATTGCCTGGGGTATGTAATTTTTGTTGTGACGGTGCTGTCAGTCTTGATGGGACGGGGCGACGAGCGTTAGTTGGGCCGAGACGTCGAGCAGTGAGGAGACTTGGAGGTGATACGGGTGTTGCACAGGAGCGACGAACTTCGATGAGAGTGGAGGCGACGACCGTTGGATGTAGAAGATAGAAATCTCGTGACTTGGAGTGGACGAGGCTCTCGGATCGGGTCGTGGTCGGAGTGCTGCTTCAAGCCATGTCTTGAGATGAGTTGCTACTTGTTGGGTTACCGTGTTGTTTCCTTGCGCGAACTTTGGCTTTTACTTGCTCCATAGACACTTGTCTCCAATTCTTACCGCTCTTTTGGCTCCTTGGATTCTACGAGCTTTATTTATTTCTAAAAAACACCAAAATTAATTATCTGAAATATTTATTCTTGACTGCGAGAACAGAAAACACGAGAGATACGGGATAATATACGTTTCTAAGCGCAAAAGATGAGTGAAATTGCTCGATAAAAAGGTGTATAAATATGCTTACTATTTGGCACTCATCAAATACCCCCAGGCTTTGAATTTCACTTATCCTCAAGTGAAGCAATTAAAATCCTAACTATACCCTGTCATGAGTCCTCTCGAATCATTTCGCGTGTGCACTGACCTTTAAACTGGGTGTCCCTAGTGGACGAGTTGTAGTCTCGTGAGGAGTTTTACGAGGGTGTACCCACAAAACCTTCTCCCGACCTGAGTGTAAAAGAAGTCTCGAAGCGTCGGGGATCTGTGAGGGCTGATGGGAGTTCCTGCATGCTGTGTGACGAAGTTAGAACTACCAAAGACGCGTTCTCATCCTTAAGTCTTTGAGCGAGAAGTAACCATACCATATGAAAGAATTCGGATCCGATTGTGATCATAAGCCTCGATCTACGCACTCACCATTTAGGGTTTTATGATAATTGCACTCAAAGAGATCGGCTTTTTAGTCTCTCATGTGTGCGGGCGGGGAATAAAGAGGTAAATCCTGCTGCACGTTGTAGGTAAGAAGGATAACCTTGCGAAATAAAATGCGGAGACTCCCGCGAAGATAGTGGACCAAAAGAATCCTTTTTCACGAGTGATCTCTAAGAAAGAAATCAACCGTTAGCAAGGGGTGGGGAGTACTCACTTACCTTCTCACCCGATCGGCAATTAATATCACTCTCTCGCAGAGACCATAGAAAACGTCTTCCAATCTTCGGCCTTCAAGCTGTAGATGGCGAGACTTGAACTTCACAAGAAGCTTGACAATTTTTTTTTTTTTTTAGCATAAACAATAAAACAATAAAACTCAATTTTTCTAAACTTCATTAATTCTCATCCTATTTTCTTTTCTTTTTCTTTGTTGCGTAAACCTTGGACTATCTCAACTTTTCTTTCAATAAACTGATGCTTGCTCCGTTTGTTGGCGATGATGTGTTTCTATAGGTCATGTTGATTGAGAGAGAGTGATACTAGCTTTGTAAATCGATATTTAGAAGGGTTTTCATCTTTAAGCGTCACCCTCATGATTGACAAAAACTAGCACTCAAGAGATCAAAAGTAGTGATGAAATTGGTGCGAAGTTGGGTAGCTCACCATTCCTACCCGGAATTGACGTACGGTGACACACCTTTCTAACGACTTTTAGAAAGTTACGAAAAAATTGAAGGTTGGTGCCTCACTTGATGTAAAATGGGTAGTCTCACTATGGGTGATCACAATTCTCACGAATATCTAAACAACACCTAATTCGCTCACGGTATGGTTAAATCCAACTTTGCGCTCTAACTAACTAAACCCGATTGCGTTTTCCGGTACTTCCCAATTCTGTTATTTGGGTAGGACTCTCTATGTAAACATAGCTAGAAGCATGCTAGTGACTCTAAAAAATCTCTAAAGTTGGAGGTTTTTACAAAAAGAGTTTTTTTTTTTTTTTTTTTTTGTGAATAAAAGATTAAAAGACTAAAAACTCTAAATGCAAATGCACCCCCAAACCCTAAATCAAACATTGTCTCAATGTGTCGACGGATGATAAAAATTTTAAACAGGTCCGTACCATGAGAGAACTATGCTTTGAAAAGAAGAAAAGGGAAGAGATTGCAGGATATCGGCGGAGAGCAAGGTTGGAGCTTCATTAGTCAAGGCTAGAATCCTACATATCATATCGGAGTAGCACAAAATATGCAAGAAGACTCAGTGAGTTCGAAAGAAAAAATTTAACAAATCCTCTGGATTATATACAAGAAAGTTAAAGTATGTAACAATCTAAAGGTTGAGGATCAGCCCAATAGAAAATATGTACAAACATCAACGGCCTTACACGGATATAATGCAGAGTGCAAAGTAAGGGTGCATAAATGGAAGATTTTCCCCCAAGCCTAAACATCAGGTGTGTTTGAGAGCACAAAATCTTGCAATTTTAACGGTACATCATGCAAAAGGTCTAACTCAAAATGAGTTTTGCTAATATGATGGAACATACACACATTCCAGCCCAGCAGTTCTCTAAAAGTGTTATACTTTGATGTGAAATAGTCCAAGAGGACTTGGGAAGCACAAAGCTACTTAGGCCTAAGTTAGGCATTTTCGAGAAAAGTTGGTTTTACGATTTTGTGACAAACTACGTAGGTTTGGTGGAGGGGATTTAATTTGTGACTCGGAGAGGGTTAGGTACATAAGTTGTGTTCATGCATAAGATCATTTGCCATCACACACTTTCCATAAAGTCGGGAAGAGGGTAAATCATGTTCACTGCAGAACAATTCATCGATCACCATTTCATACTCATCGAGGAGGAGACGACATGTTGTGACATGGGCAGGGAATCAAACACAACAATAATATCTTGATCCAAAAAGAACATTAGTGTCAACGGAAGATTCATCTTTTCCTAAGTCACAAACAAGTTGTGTGGCATGCTCGCATTCCTTTGAAGAATTTCATAGTGACTCGGAATCAATATCACATATAGATGTGAAGTGGCATTCATAGGGTTCGCAAAGGAAGAACCTTCTAACGTCTACTGAACTCAAAGGTCCCCATCATATTATCTTGCATACACATGCTTTCTTCCTAACATATCATATTCATCATCATAATCATCATAACAAAAATGCATTTCTAATAGCATTTCTAGTACCTCATTACCTCTAGATTAGGTTCATATTCGGTGTTGGTTATGAGTAGGAATGAGAAACCTATTTTCAAGATTTACTTTATCGGGGACAATAAATAAATCTATCATGGGCTTTGTCTTCCATTCCTTCCTTTTCTAAATGAATAAGGTTGAAATGTCTTTAATAACATATGACATTGTTCGATAGGAGGGAGAGTCTTCAATGGTGGGTATGCATGTTTCATATGAATAATCATTAAATGGTTGTGCACCATTGGTTCGTAGAGGAAGGGATGATCATCGTATTTGCTATATGGATGGTCATGTATTGCATTCCATTTCAAGCCTAGCATTTTGCTCCATGAGAGTTTCCATTAGTGATTGTAAACAAGGGAGTCGGGGGAGTATAAAATTGTTCATCTCCCCCTTTGTGGTGGTGATACATGTGCTCATGATGGTTAGGGTATGAGTATTCAAGGTCGGAGACCATGAGAAGGCTCATAATACTCCTAAAATCACTCTGGTATGTGGGGAGTTCATGCTGTAGAAGCATGCCAGTAATCAAGCTCTCTAATGGATTTGTTTCCATCCCAGGATGCGGACAAAATCCAGGCATGATTTATCACTCAAATTGAACTCAAAGCCCAGGTTGTAGTGGACTCGGTTTGGTTTATTGGGTTTCATTTGGTTTATGTGGGTTTATATTTGGTTTTGTTTGGGATTTGGTTTATTGGGCTTTTGGTTTTGTTGGAAGTCTGACCAGCGAGTTGGAGTAACGAGGTTATGCGGCCGAGATTGAGGTTGAAAATGTATAGCCCAGTTAGGTTGGAGTTGGGCTCGGTTTTGTGCCTGACCCAGTGAGTTGATTGTGAGCGACCCAGCGGCGAGCCGGCTTAGGTAGAGCGGCCCGGCTTGATTAGCCGGTGGAGCCGGGTTTGGGTTTGTGATCGGCCCGGGTTGTGGGCTTTAGTACGGTCTGCCAGCCAATGACCTCGAGAGGATGTGGGTGAAAGTTTTAATGTACGGCTGAGTTTATAATTTGGTTTATGTGGGCTTTAGGCTGCGAGAAGAGCCGAGGTTGGGTAGGCTGCCTGGCCTAGGTTATTTGCAAAGCCCGAGTTCGATTGGCGGTGGGTGGGTTTCGGTTTGATGCGAAGGCTGTGGCAAGATCTCTGCTAGGCATGTGTGCCACGGCTACACGGCGATGCACGGAATAGGAGAATCACGACTTAAGCACGAGGTTATGTGCTCGAGCTTGGTCGAAAGCCAAGCAAAGATGGTGCACAGTTGTGTATGAATTAGTTTATCTGCATACACTGAAAAAAATTAGAAAGGATCACGGCACTGACCTGAGCACGGGACCGGTTGGCGGCTGCAGTTGTCGCTGACTTCTTGCGGCTTAGCAGCGACTGATACAAATTATGCTCAACTCAGTACTTGCCACGAGGCTTGTGCTTTCAGTCAAAGCAAACTTACGAGATCAAAAGGTGCAGACACACAGTGGCGAGGCGGAGTTTAAGCTACAGCTAACTTAGGTTTCTAAGATGTGAGCTTACAACTTGCGGCTTCAGAGGCGAGCTATGAGTTGTAGATGGCTCACAGTTAAGCTTCGAGGGCAACACAGATTGAGCGAAATCAAGAAGTCCGATTAAGTACAAATTCCGACACTCTTATAACATACTTGTTATGCACGGAAAATAGAGATATTGTCAGCGAGTCAAGCACCAAAATTTCGGTGTGAGCAAGGTTCATTCACAGATTCAAAGTCTACCTTGCTTATCATTTATTCATTCATTCGAGGTTTGAGATACATTACCACCCGAGTGCAACAGGATTAGGCAAATCCACCTGGTTTCGTTGTTTCCCTCCTCCTCTTTGGTTGTCTGACCCTGACAGCACCTCTTGCTCAACACTTTGAAGTTTAGTTCCCATTTTTGCCATGACGACAATATAGAAATGCTTGAGTTTGATCTAGCTTAGATATGGCTATTTACTGACATGATAAGTGTTTTAATCTGCTCTTTGCTAAGTTGTTAGCCAAGGCGAGGTGAGACTACTGGAAGCACAGTCCACGATGGAGTGAGTAGAGCTTAACAAAGGGTCTGAAGGTGATGCAAAAGTGCAAAGATGCTAGCTGTATATATTGAAGGAATTACATTTGTAAATGCACGAGAGCATGATGCGGGTATATGCAAAGTTAAGCTAAGTTCAGACTATAATGGCGAAACAAGAAAAAGACTAACACATATATACGGGGCTACAAATGAAAGCAATTGATGATTCACGGCAACATGAGATAGCACGAGATGACGAGATGGAGTTAGACTATAATGCGAGATGAGTATAAACGGGGAGAAGTGGAGAACTTAGATCTAAGTTACACTAATAAAAGAAGAACAAAAGCAATAATGCAAAGTGGAAATGTACAGGGATGAAACACATACTACTAATACTCTGAGTAAGCTAACTAGGATATCATGACAGAATAAGTGCATGAAGATGCGATGAAAGTAAAAGAGTGCTGAGAAAAGAAAACTGCTAACTATGCTAATACGGGGCTAAAAATGTAACAATGTATGAATATATACAAGGCGAGTGAATCTCAGTAAAAGACAAGCCAACAATCACGAGGCACACGCTCAAGTCCCTGCAACGGCGCCACAAAACTTGGTAGGCACGGAAAAGAGTTTAGATTTAATGCCTACAAATTATCACAGCGAAGTGCCGACGGCGTCTATCGGAGGCATGGCAAGTGCGGGTCGATCACTGAGGACTTGTGGTGCTATGTATGATCTAAGGCTTCCTAAAGTGAGTTCGGAGAATTGTAACACAATATTGGTTGTTTGTCGATGCGACTAGAGTTGAAATGTGACCTAAACTAAGGCAATGAAGTAAATTGTAACAAAGTGGAAAGCATTCAGGTGGTGAATCCACCCTCTAATCTCTTGTTAGGCAATCTAACTTACACTATGTTCTTGAGCTTTCCCATGAAAGTCTAACATGGATGTTTGTCAGTGATTCTTCTAATCAACCCCTAGTATGGGTTTGTCTTCTTACGGTTGATCTCATCCATGACTTCTTAGCCTCCTCGATTACTTACTAATCCTAACATATTATGCATAGCAAGAACAAAACCTAAGCTAAATATATTTCACATGAAATCGAGGTTTCATCAACACCACCAGGAAATTAAATTAAAACATTACAAACACAAATACAACACAAATTAAGCTACGGTGGTGCTGCAGCTAGCCAGGCATGGTTTCAACCTCCACTGATTAACTTCTTATACATGCAAAGTATCAAAACCTAATTTATTTCAAAAAGCAGAGAAAAATAAGATGAAAATAAATCAAACCCAATCTTCAACGTCTACGAATAAGCTTGTTCGGCTCATGTCGATGAAACTACGATTGATGTTTCCTTCCTCTGCTAGAAACCCCAACCCTAGTTTTCTCACATCTCGATCTTAGCTCTAGGGAAGAAGCTATGAACTAGGTAGAGGCGTTGAGGATGGTGGTTGTGGCTAGTGTCGGGAGGTGATGGAGGTGGTGATGGAGGCATCGGCAGTCGGGGAAGAAGGTGATGGGGTTGCGGAGAGACTGGCTCTGCCTGTCTCTGAAGTGTCGGGTGAGGGGAAGGAGGAAGAAGAAAGTGAAGGTGAGATTAGGGTTTGGTCGGGGGTATAGGGTGTGTGATTTTTGTTGTGGACGGGGACATCGAGTGCTGATGGGACGAGGCTGGCGAGGCGTTGGATTTGTGCGAGGGACGATCGAATAGGTGAGGAGACTTGGGTGATCGGTGTTGCAGGAAGCAGCGAACTTCGATGAGAGTGGAGGCGGCGACCGTTGGATGTAGAAGATAGAAATCTCGACGGCTTGGGTGGGCGGAGCTCGGATCAGGGTCGGGTGGGTCTAGCTCAAGCCCGTGTCTTGAGATGAGTTCTTACTTGTTGGGTTCAGTTGTTTGCCTTTATTGTGTGACTTCTGCTGCATAGACACTTGTCTCCAGTTCTTCGCATCTTTTGAGCTCCTCAGATTCTCCGAGGCTTCATTTATTACCTAAAAACACAAAATTAATTAATACAAATATTTATTCTTGAAAAGCAAAGAAAACACGAGGATGCGGGATAATATACGGTTTCAAGCGCAAAAGATGGTGAAATGCCAATAAAAGGTGTATAAATATGCACTGTTTGGCACTCATCAGTCTACTACGCTCACATTAGAAGCGTGAAAAGGAATAAAGCGGTCAAATAAAAGTGAAATAATGGTGAAAAGCGTTTCGCCCATTAACACCCATGCGAGTTACCACCTCCTCCCATTATTTCACCCTTTACTCTCTTCCTTCATGAGGCGAGGTACGTTTCAATCTTGACTTGTATAAATAGGTCTTACGTGCCTATTTCCACCCGAGAAAACAAGTCTCGGTCGGAGAAAAATACTACACTCTCGAGAAAGGCAACTTTACGAGCTTCTCCCAAAAAGTTTCCATCTCTTGCAAACTTCTCAAGCTTTCACTTTACGATACAAGTCGAGATACTACTCTCCTCCGACACCTTTCTTTGCTTCCCTCCCCGAATCAACCCTTCCTCCACTTTGTGGCCAGAAGAAAGTCACGAGGCAGCCATTTCTTGGTTTAAAGTGGGACTTATCGGAGTTGATCTCTCATGAATCTATAAAGTGCTCACGTGCGACACATTTGTTTAGGGTTTGAACAGTTTCTCACTCACCTGCAAATTTACCGAAATCGACGGAAACGATTTTTACCCCCGCAAACAATTGGCGACCACGGCGGGAGGATCGATGCATCGGCTCTGATGTCGGACTTGTCGATCTCGTTCTTGACCCGAGATGTCAAAGATGGTAGGGGAAGGCGACTCGTCCGAATCATGCCAGACGACCGGTTCGAGTTGTAAAACTACACTGGCGGGGACTCGTTGAAGATGCTTTACGTGATTAGGGACTGCGACTCGGTCAGGCTGACTCGGTTAACACGGTTATCGGTTGTTAAAACTACACCGGAAAGCGGGGACTGGTGAAGGCCTGCCGGCAATTGAGGACTTGCACTTCGATCAAACTCGGAACAACTCGGTTATCGTTAAAGCTATCCAGACAGCGGCGGGGACTCGGTCGAAGAACGCTACGATAGTGGGGACTTGCGACTCGATCGAGCTCGAACAACCGGTTATCGGTTGTTAAAACTACACACGACGGGGACTACGTGTCATCGACAAGCGCCAGAGTACGCCGACGCGATCGTGAGCCTTCTGTGGCGATGCTTACCAATACCTGACAGCCACCGACAAAGAGGCGCGCTTTTACATGAGAGGCGTGTTCGGCAAAACTGTGAAGTGAGTAAATGTGGTGGGCAAGATATGCAATCTATTTCTAGGTTGCTTAGCTAAGAACGAAGTCGTACTCGGAGTCTTATGCCTATTGCTGTTTTACGCTGCATAAAAGCAATATTCCTTTCCAACCCATAATGATCCATTATCAAACATTCATCCGGAAATAATCGATACCTAAGCAGCTACATTTGTCCCCCTGTCAAGGTCAAGTTTTGGGCCGGACATCCAATATCTTTAGAAAAAGAACCTAAATGAAAGGTTGACGGAGGAAACATTCGAGAAATCATCAGCAGTATGTATTGCTTCACTGCGAAGGTCGACTTTGCATCTTCAGAGCCCGCTCTCTTCATCGTCAACATCTTGGAAGATTTTGCGAGTTACACTCTAACAGGGCAATTCTCGATGCAAGGCTTTGACTGCAGCTCGTTGCCCCAGATCTCTAAGGCCTTAGTGCATCAAGTGGTGGACTCCTCTATGCACTCGTCGTGACTGGTTCCTAGTCCGGTGTAACGTCCCCCGAAAGCAGTGGCTGGTCACCTCACGCATGTCCTCGATGGAAGATAAAGCCTCTTTACGCTTAACAGCTAAATCAGTAGTGACTTTCTTGGTTGTAGCCATATGTAGTATTTCTCCGGTTCGGTGTCGACCTTCGTGCTTAGCGGCATTGTGACGCCAGCCCACTGACCGGATAAGGAACCAAGTACGGAGGATCAAAAATGGCGCCTTCACTGGCCTCACGACTCGCGCGGTTTTCCTCCATGTCTCTGCCGTGCTGACCATCGGAGAATCATCACGGCCATTTGAGCCGCATCGTACCGACAATTGGCTAGCAGCTGTCTCCGTCACACGTGCGGTGGTCACAAGAGCAAGTTTTCATGCGCGTCTACCCCAGAATCAACCTCGGACCGGATTCCTCCTGCAGAGCCTACAGTCGGATATTTCCCAAAAGAGGAAACAAAGGACAAAGAAAGAAGTGCGAAACTCACGGAGACCACTTCAAAGCGAGAGCCAGTGTCTGCGGAGAATACTCTCCTTGTTGAACCTTCTTCTCTCTCGGCTCATCATCGCTTGTGAGAAGGCTCAATATTCTGCTGGAGTTCTTTGAAGAATTGCGTAATCTCTGGCAGCGTGCAGAGCAGCTAAAGCATTAACACCCTAAAAGCCACAGAAGGAAACAAGACACATGTTCTCGGTGAAATTCACGTGTTTTGAGACAAACCAATGAAGGCGACACATGCACGTTATTGGAAGAATTAGAAAGACACCCAGAGGCATAGGAGGATCTTGTGAAGCCGTCCAGGAACCCGCCCGCTACGATTCTTTGTTCTACGGTTCCTTGGCAGGGGCTTTAGAGTTGTTAGGCAACTTTCGCTTGGATCTCTCACAGTGGATACTCTTTGAAGCTGTGGGGAAGGTTTGCAGCGAGCGTTTTCCACCACGTTATTCACAAAATCTCGGATCATAGTAAACTCGTCGCACCAAAACTCATTATAGCTGAAGGTCATCGAAGTTACTCTTACGATTTGAAAGAAGAAGAAGCGGATGCCGGCTTAAGAGCATATGGCGTCAAAGGCGACACGCGATGAATCCTTAGGGATCACGGATTGTGGTAAACAAGAGCACCCCTTGATCGAAACCCATGTGACGACGTCACGGTCAATATTGTAGCGACTATCACGGAAAGACCCCACGAAGAAAGACGACATATAACTAGGGGCAGCGACTTTGAATGAGCAGGTTTTCTGCGCGTCAAAGCGTCATGCGGAAGACAAAGACAGACAGCGGGCGAAGCAAAAGTGTCGATTTGAGTCAAGCGGCTTATGGCTGGGCCCACTATGGGCGAAAATTGATTTCATGCAACTTATCAGAAACTAACCAGCTCGCGCCAACTCTTGGGCCTTTGTTCACCCATCGAGAGAATTAGAGCCACGGCCTCAACAGGGAAGCTAAACGGCGGTTTGAAGCATACTTCTCAAAGTGCTCCCATAGCGGACTTGGAAAACAGCGTGCCGTCTGAATCCACTTTCATGAAACCATTGGAAACTTGCATGTTCGCAACTAGGTGATCCAGTATGCACATACGAGGGAACCGAGGCAGCTTGCCAATGGGAAGAACTTCACCCTTTGCCAACTTCACGGCTATATGTGACAACTCAGGTCTTATTCCTTTCTTGCCCGAACGCGTCATCAAAAATGTCTACGGACAACAGAGAGCCAAAATGCGGCGACATGCAGAAGATCACTACTTTTAAATTCGAGGCTCAGCCTGTTAGAAACCATTGAGGATATCCACCAAGCCGTAAGGACACCTTTCATCCTCATTTAGGGAGAATCCTCGACTTACAATGGCAGTCTTTAGAGCAAATCCCGACTTAGCGGCCGAGGTCGTCCGCGTCTTCACCTCGCTTTGGATAATTGGATTTTAAGATTCCCGAGTTCTGGAAGATTCGACAAGAGAGCACACACTCTCGAGAGAAAGTTATCTCGCCCCATCTACATATAATTGTATGGGTGTCCAGAACACCATCATGGAGATGAAGCAGCCAAGCACAGGATATCCTTCCTGATCACGGAGATTTCTTGAAGTCTTGGCTGCATCAATGACTGCGCTCGAGTCAAGTTGGCATTTATATGCTCCTTGCTCACCATAGAACTCAACCCGTCTATCAAAGAACGCAATGGGCTTTGACACATCCGCAGAAGTCAATGTTGGGAAGAAGAATACACCGCTTTATGGAGGCGAGGCAAGAATGGTGCTCTCGGGCAAACCCGAGCGTGTCTTCCTTTCATCCTCTGCAGGTTAGCAAAATTGGCACGAAACTGGGTGATTCTTAAGGCGGGGAAAGGCTCTAGTGAATAATTCATCATGCGTATTCGGTTTGGAATTATGAGCATCCTTCGTGCAGTGAAATTTGATTCGAGTAACATCTTATGAATTCCTTCACAGTGGTTTGGTAATAAGATATCGCACAAAACAAACGGAGAAAAGGCAGAGTTATCTCACGACATAAGCGTACCCAACAACAAAAAAAAAAGAGAAAGTGGAAGAGGGCGTATTTTATTAGCGTTCAAGACTATATACACAGATGATTTATTCGGGTTCGAAGCGCTATACCACACGAGTATTTTCTTCGGGTTCGAGACCTATATACGCGGCATTCTATCTCGAATTTCAAGTCGTCTACGGTATCTTTCTTCGGGTTCGAATATATCGGAGCATCCTCTACGGGTTCAAAATACACACAGCGATATTTTCTTCGAGTTCAAATATTTCTTTCGGGATGAAAATTCATTATGCAATATTTCTACCGTGGTTCAAACAATATATGCGGTATTTCCCTTGGTCGCATACATACAATATTTTCTACAAGAGGCACGCCAAAGAAATCATATGCAAGGATTGTGGGAGCGCCTACTATTAAGTTTACACTACGTGAAAGAAAGAAAAAAAAAAGTACTAAGACATGCACGGAAATGGGTTTCTCTTTGTAGCTAGTATGAAAAGAGGAAGGAATAAAGCGCCGAGATGGGGAGGAAGAGAGTTTATATATATATATATATATATATATATGCGTGAAGACTTTGAAATAGGAAGGGTTTCCCTTTTACCAAAATCACGCATGCGCAGGCGGGCCCCTAAGGGTGCGACTTCCCGACTGTCGCCCAGTCACGCCTACAAGCACGGTTTCCAAAGTGCACCATGGCCCCTAATTGCGGCCGACCTGCTGCACGCAGGCTTCTACACTTTGCGCGCGGTCCCACGTGCTAGCACACTGGTTTCCCAACTCACGCCCGGCTTCCCAGCGTCATTGAGTGCGCGGGCCTCGGTGTGCCGGCCTCCGAGTTGTGCAAAACTCCCGGAGCTCGGGGATTCAAATCCTGTTCTATAAAGGTCGAGACAAGCCCCTCAATTCTCTTTACGGTTTCTGTTGATAATCTGTCACCATCTTATGCTTACCATAGACAAAGCCCGCTGATAGAGGCTAAGTGAGGACTTAATGTTGATGGTGGTTTTAAACAAGGGTAAAATAGTAAAACCCATGACCTAGTGTTACCGCAACACATTAACTAAGAGCATTTAACTCGGAGTGTAAATAATTAATAGGAGTATTTTCAAAATGCCAGATTAGGGATTTTCAACACGAACCCTAATTCCAAAGCCTAGCCGCATCTGCGCCACCATGGCAGCGATGCCAAACCATGCGGCATGCTTTGCGCACCACGGCGACAATGCCGAACCAAGCCGCATCTTGCGCACCACGGCAACAATGCCAAACCAGCGCATTTTGCGCATGCGTGCATGCGCACCAAGAGCAACGCATCACCAGACGCGAGCCAGCATCGTGCGCGCCGCACGCGCGATGCCAAACCAAGCGCGTCTGCGCTGCACAACGCGCCAACAGCAACGATGCCAAACCAAACGCATCTTGCGCGCTGTCGGCAACAATGCCAAACCAAGCGCATCTGCAGCAACGGCAACGCTATCGGACCAAGTGCAATGCCAAACCAAGCGCATCTGCACCATGCGCAATGCCAAACCTGGCGTATGTATGGCGCAACATGCCGGGAAGCCTGCCAGCTGCTCGGCAGGCCGCCGCATGCCCTTGGCACAATGCCAAACCAAGCGCACCACTGCCATGCAACAATGCCATAACCTAAGCCGCTATGCCTTTGGCCCACGCCCAACATAGCGCCCTAGGTTTGCAAGACTTGCAACTAGGTCGACATAGCCGCACGTGCCATTGGCACATGCCAACACGTCGCGCATGAGCCATATTTCCAAGTCGTTATGCCTTTGGCCCCGCTTGACATAGCGCCCTAGGTTTGCAAGACTTGCAACTAGGTCAACATGTCGCACCGTGCCATTGGCACATGCCAACACGTCTTGTAAGCCATATTTCCAAGCCGCTATGCCTTTGGCCACGCCAAATATAGCGCCCTAGGTTTGCAAGACTTGCACTAGGTCGACATGGCCGCACGTGCCATTGGCACATGCCAGCACGTGCCGCAAGCCATATTTCTGAGCCGCTATGCCTTTGGCCCACGCCAAATATAGCGCCCTAGACTACAAGACTTGCAAGCTAGAGTCGACATGGCCAGCACGTGCCATTGGCACATGCCAACACGTGTCATGAGCCATCACTTCAGCGTATGCCTTTGGTACATGCAAACATAGCGCCCTAGGCTTGCAGACTTGCAAGTAGGTCGTAACATGCGCACGAGGCCATTGGCACCATGCCAAACACACCTATTGGTAGCCTAACGCAAGCTAGTGTAATCTACCACCAAGGCATTCCGCACATGCCATTGGCGCGTACCAAACACACACTGACAGTGGTAGCTAACTTGCAAGCTGGTGCAACTACCGCCAAGGCATTCCGCGCATGCCATTGGCGCATGCCAAACACACTGCGTTGGTAACCTAACTTGCAAGCCGATGCAACCTACCACTTGGAGCATTACACAGTTGCCATTGCTGCACATGCCAAACACACACTCATGCCTGGTAACCTAACAGCCAAGCCGTGCGACCTACCACAAGGCGTTCGCGTATGCCATTGGCACATGCCACACGCGCCACTAGCCGGCGCCACTTGCACTCGAGATGCAACCAACACTCGAGACATCGACACAAGCGGGGATGCTTCCTTAGGGTTTTGGTTTGGCGAGTCTGACATGCGAGCGTACCACTACGCTCACATTAAGAAAGCGTGAAAAGGAATAAGCGGTCGAATAAAGAGGAAATAATGGTGAAAACGTTTTCGCCCATTAAACACATGCGGTTACCACCTCCTCCCATTATTTCACCCTTTACTCTCTTCTTCATGAGGCGGAGTACGTTTCAATCTCGACTTGTATAAATAGGTCTTACCTATTCCAGCGAGAAAACAAGTCTCGGTCGGGAGAAAAATGCTACACTCTCGGAAGGCAACTTTGCAAGCTCTCCCAAAAGTTTCCATCTCTTGCAAGCTTCTTAAGCTTTCACTTTACGATACAAAGTCGAGATACTACTCTCTCGACACCTTTCTTTGCTTCCCTCCCCAAATCAACCCATCTCTCCAGCTTTGTGACCGAAGCAAGTACTGGAGCGACCATTTTCTTGGTTTAGGCGGGACTTGTACGGATTGAATCTCTCGAATCTATGAAAGTGCTCACGTGCGGCACATTTGTTTAGGGTTTGAACCGAGTTTCTCACTCACCTACAGATTTACGTAAATGCGAAACGATTTTTACACATGCACGGCGAGGGTATTTATAGATTATACTAATACCTCTTCATTGAAGCATTGCGATGCTCCGTGGAGTTTTTGTTGATGGTTTCGTAGGAAATGTAGGTCCTTTCATGTTTTTGACAAACTTTTATTTGGTTTCCAAATAACCTACACTAACCGATCGAAACTTAATTGGGCCAAACCAATTAATTCAAAACTCGACTCCATTAGGTACTAGGCACGAATTTTCCATTCATCCACGAATATTGGATCCGGTTTTCAACAATCCCCACATGAATGAGAATTCACTTACTCAAAATGCAATGACAATGACGAGACACTAAAGAGAGTTCAAACAGAAATAATTGCATGGGGATAGGTAGCTTTCTCCTTGAACCTTCCTTAGTGAATAGCTATCGGGTTTACTATTGGAGTCGATGGTGCCGAGAAGCTTTGAGCTTGTCGGTTTTTAATGTAAACCAAGACAATACTTATCACACAATTTATTTCCTCACCAAGTTAGTTCTCGTGGTTGTGTTCGTTTAGGTGCGAGACAATTCCAGGAATTCATGAAGCGATTTTAGATGAACTTAGCCTGTCACAAGGTTCTCGCAGAGCTTCCACACTTACTCACTTCATATAGGTAATTTCCTATTTAAGAGTATCCTGCCATACCCATTTGGAATTTCCAAATCTGTAGCAATCATTAAAGCAGTGCTTATCCTTAACTACAGCGGCAGCGACACTGCATGTCATCATACGAATGGGTAGAAACATATTTAAGTTTATGTTCCTCGGTGCTTAGGTGAATCGTTCTTAATTTACGTTGTCAGTTGAACCTAGATCTTGGGATCTCCGATCAACTAGGTTGAGTTTCCCTTAGTACCGGTTCGTTAAATGTAGGCTTTAAGCCCATTCCCCTCGATGATGCAATTATAAGCCCTCTCTAGAAATTATATCCTTTGTCGACTTGATATAATTCTCCAAACACTATTTTTGTTAAATGCGCGCATTTGAGAGCAATTGCTTTTTGGTGATATATATGTCATCGATGTATATGTTGAGATTACCATAAACCTAAACTATGTGTTATTTCCAACATCTTTAATACTTGACCGTAAGTATGTATATCCCCGGAAATTCCAAAATCACTTTACTTCTCCCGACTTTGCGTCCAAGCTCAGGAATCCATAAGTTGATCTCTTATCAACCCTCGTTCGGATGATTTCCATCTTTGGTGCATTTTTACTTCGAGAAACACATAGTTTTCCTTGATGACTTTAAATCTGTATATCTAAGAATCAACTTGAATGTGAGTTTAAATTACTTATAATTTTGAAAGAGCGTTGATCATTATTCTCGATCGGAAAATGGTGAACATCAACAGGACATTAGATAACGATGGCTTTGTGACTCAAACAAGAAGAAGATCAAGACTAAATAACTCGGTCAAGATTGACCAGAGATGGAAAGGATGAGATCGAGATGTAACCATGAGAGATAGGAAAAATATTAAGGTGGAAAGGAAGGTTATTGGTGCCTCCATGGGCAAAAAAGGGACGAGTGATGTTATTCATGTTGCAATCTGGTCCGGGAAAAAAAGAAGATTTTGTTGGCTTAGTTTCAAGGGTGGAATCTGGTTAGCTCGTATTATGAAGATGGAGGCAAATGGTGGTGATGGGAAGTTATCCAAATGGAATTTTAGAGAAGGTGAAGATTGGATCTTTGGGTACATTAGATAAGAAAATGTATATGGAGAATACATTAAACCGCAAGTTTCTCACAATAAGGCTTATCCAGGATACGCTTTTCTTCCTACGGCGACAGAGGTTTTGGTTGGATGGATACGTTTTTCTTAGAAGACTTGATGGATAGTGTTTCTCAAAAAAAAAGTAGAAGAGGAAGAGTCATCGGCTATAACAATCTCAAATGCTTGGCTTGATTCAATCGAAAAAACTATTCCCAACTCAGAAAGATGAGTTTCACTCTCCCCTTTAAGCAAACCAAAATACGATCGAGGTCTCATTTCTTTGGCAAAGAACTTTAGTGGTAGAAGTCGATTAAAGTGACTAAGTGATTTTGTATGGAAAGATGTAGGAAAATGGGTATTGGCTAAATTTGGTTGGAGTTTTGGTTTTGATTTGCAACCAATTGATGAAGGGAGAGCTGTTTTCGTTGTAAACACTTTTGCCGAATTTTCCAGGGTCAAAAAAATTGGAAATTGGAAGATGGGAACTGTTGATATTCGAATATATCCTTGGTTTGCTGGTATTAATGAAATAACCAAACCAAAACCAGATAGTATTAAAAAGCAGTGGGTAGGAATCAAAGGAATTCCTTATAATCTTTGGGAGTTTGCTACATTCAAAATTATTGGTGATAAGTTTGGGGGGTTGATTGATATTAGTCCCGAATCATCGATGGCAACGGATTTATCGGAAATAAGAGTTTGTGTTCGTGGTCCTGTTAGTAATGGTGTTTGGTGTGAGGAATTAATTATTAGTAACAGAGAAGTGTGGGTTGAGATTAGATGCATTGGTGAGACTTTAGAGCCATCTAGAGAAGATTTGAAACCAATCTCTGTTGCAGCTGATCGAATGGAGCTTCCCCTGGATTTTCATGGCGTCGGAAACCCGAGCCGGTGAACTGCAACTAAGAAGATGAAGCTTTATTACGTGGCGTACGATAGTGGTGGAACAGACTCAACGGGATACTAATCACGTGGCCTCTAAAGTAGGATGTAAGTTGGGAGGGTCAAATGTGACAGCTACTTTGACAAATAGTATAGGGACGCGTGTTGAGACAGATTTAAATTTGAATACTGATGCACCGACAGTTCTCAATGATGTGGCTACTTCAAATGCACGGGAGATAGTGAATAGTGGGCTCCCTTTGGATTGTCAAGCCCAACCTCTTTTAAAGTCAGGTGAAAATTTAAATCATCTTCTTGTTGCTGGGCCCAGTGCTCATTTTTCTAGCTCTATTAATTTAGATTCTTCTTCACTGAGAAGCTTGAGAAAAAAATTGAAATCCCAAATGTCAAAAGAGCAGGCAATCAGCTCCTTGTCTGTATCCGTTCTTAAAACCTCTAACAGTGAAAATGGTCCCGACTATGAAGTTTCTGAAGGGGTTGATAAGTCCTTGTTAATAAGAGAGAATGACAAACAAATTAACTCTTCAAGGGAAGATATTGATGATGCGGCATCTCATACCAGTGGTAGTGCGAGAAGTAGTAGGAATGCATCGGGTGATTCTTCAAAGGTGGCGAAAGGCATATCAGATAAACTTGATACCCTATATGGAAAACTTAAACACTCCGGTCATCCTTGGTATTGTATTCACCAAACAAGAAATTTCTTTTGTTAAAAATTCAATTTTGGCTCATGGTGATGCTTTTAAAGATGAGCTTGTGATGGGAGAAATGGAAGGATTTTAATTGTTATTGTCACTAAGGTTTGGTTGTTACGGGCTTGCAATATTTTTAATGTTTAACATAATATCTTGGAATGTCAACGGTCTTAACGGCCGAATAAACGATCGAAGCTAAAGAATCTTGTGAAACGGTGGAAGCCTACTATTCTTATGATTCAAGAAACTAAGCTTAATGTTTGTACCGATAAAATTGTGCGTCAATGTTGGGGTGCGACTCCGTGTAGGTGGATTGCCTTAAATTCTTATGGAAGGTCGGGCGGCATTTTGTTGATATGGAACTCGGATATGGTCGAAGTTGATGACTTCCTTGAAGGCACTTTTTCTATAAGCATTTCGTGTCGTAATTTGGAGGATAATTTTCGTTGGGTTTTGATTGGTGTCTATGGTCCTTGCAATGTGAATGAAAAAAAAAGATTCCGTATGGAGTTAGCTACCTTGCATGGTTATTGGAATGGAATGCCTTTGTGCTTCGGTGGTGACTTCAATGAGATAAGATACATGGTGGAGAGAAGAGGTTGTCGTAGAGTTTCGAACTCAATGAAATTTTTCGATGACCTATGTAACGATTTGGACCTTGTAGATTTGCCTCTTTCCGGTGCAAAGTATACTTGGAGTAGGCCTCCTAATAAGAAGAGCAAGATCGACCGTTTTTTATTCTCTTCGGATTGGGAAGATCACTTTCCGAATATCAACTTCAAACGCCTCGCAAGACCTTTATCGGATCATTTTCCTATTGTGTTATGTTCTACGGATTCGGATTGGGGTGCTTGCCCTTTTCGATTTCAATTAGCTTGGCTTGATGGAACTAACATAATTTCTTTAATGAAAGAATGGTGGAGTCTTTTCTTTTTGTAGGTACGGCGGGTAAATGTTTTTCAAAAGAAGTTAAATGCTTTAAAGGAGAAATTGAAGGTGTGGAATCGGGATGTCTTTGGGAATATTGATAGGGCTATGGATACGGCTCTCACCAAGTTGAAAGAGTTAGATGAACTAGATGATGAAAGGGATCTTACCGAAGAAGAAGAAGACATGCTTGTGACGGCTAAAGTAGAGTTTGATGTGGCTCATCGTCGTCAAAGCATAATGTTGCGGCAAAAGTCAAGAATTAGATATTTTAGGGATGGAGATAGAAACACAAAGCATTTTCATCGTGTGGTGAAAGGACATAGAGCTTTCAACAACATCAACAATCTTCGTATAAATGGTCGGTGGACCGGAAATAAAGAAGAAATTAAGAAGGGTATTGCAAAGCATTTTGAGTTAGCTTTTAAAGAAGTTTCTAATAATCGTCCAAGAATCAAGACTATGTGTCTTACGCGTATTGATGAGAATGCAAACATTTGGTTGGAAAGACCTTTTAGTGAAGAGGAGGTCAAGAATGCAATTAAGGATTTGGGAGTGGACCGTGCTCCGGGTCCGGATGGCTTTCCCATGAAGTTTTATTGTTGGTTGGGATTTTTAAAGGAAGACTTGATGAAGGTTTTTGAAGAATTTCACGATCATAATATTCTTGATATGTCTTTGAAGAATAATTTCATTGCTCTTATCCCTAAGAAAGTGGGTGTGGAGGAAGTTAAGGATTTTCGGCCTATTAGCCTTATTGGGAGTGTGTACAAAATCATCTCCAAGGTCTTAGCGGAGCGCTTAAAGGTATATCTTCCTACCCTAATCTCACCCACCCAATCTAGTTTTATTAAAGGAAGACAAATTCTTGATGGAGTGTTGATAGCGAATGAATGTGTGGATTCTAGATTTCGTCAAAAATTACCGGGATTGGTTTGTAAGATTGATTTTGAAAAGGCTTTTGATAATGTGAATTGGAATTTTCTAAATGAAGTCTTATTCAAGATGGGTTTTGGTGGTATATGGAGAGCTTGGATAAGAAATTGTCTAACTTTCTCAAAGTTTTCGGTTCTCATTAATGGATCTTCTCATGGTTACTTTGGTAGTGAAAAGGGACTTCGTCAAGGTGACCCACTTTCTCCATTTCTTTTTACTATAGTTGGTGAAGTCTTAAGTTGTATGTTGAGAAAAGCTCAAGAACTTGATCAAATCTCGGGTTTCTCGGTAAAGGAGGGGGGAACAAAAGTAAATCACTTGCAATTTGCCGATGACACTATCATTTTTCTTGATGCTAAGAGAGAACAAGTCGATGCCTTACGCTACTTACTTCTTTGTTTCGAGTTAACTTCGGGTTTGAAGATAAATTTCTCGAAGACAAGTTTATTTGGGGTCGCGTTTGAAGAGGGAATTGAAGACTATGCTAACATGTTGGGATGCAAGAATGCTACTTTTCCTAGTGTGTATCTCGGTCTTCCATTAGGTGACAAGGTAGGAGGATCACAAAAATGGGAAAAAAATCTTGAAACTTGTGCAAAAAGAGTTGCTTATTGGAATGGGAGAACACTTTCTAGAGGAGGTAAGTTAACTCTCATCAAAAGTGTTTTGGCTAGCTTACCAATTTATTATCTCTCCATTTTTCTTGCCCCTTGCTCCATAACTAAGAAAATTGATAAAATTGTGAGAGATTTCTTATGGGATGATGATTCTAACAAGAAAAGAACTCATAATGTTAAATGGACAATGGTTTCAAAACCAAAAGAGAAAGGTGGTCTAGGTATTAGAATGACTAAGCAAGTGAATTCCGCTTTGCTAAAGAAATGGTGGTGGCGTTTTGGCATAGAGAGAAATGCATTTGGAGAGAAAGATGATGGTCGAAAAATTTGGTGAAACATCCACCGGATGGGAAACTCTACAACCCAAAGGATCAAAAGGAGGTAGTTTGTGGTTTAATATTTACAAAGAGCTAGAAGATTTCAATAAAAGTATAAGATTCAAAATTGGTGGGGGAAACGAAACTAGATTTTGGGAAGACGTTTGGCTTGTTGATGGAAAATTGTGTGATATGTTTCCTTTAGCCTTTAGAGCTTCAAGGAAGAAAGAGTTTGTGGTGGCTAATATGTATGAATATAGCGAAGGTGGTGTAAGATGAAATTTATGAGTAGACAGAGATATCCACAAAATATCTCAAGTGAAGTCTTAGCTATATCAAACCTTCTTTCTTCAATCTCTATTCAAGAAGGGGTTATGGATACCGAATATGGGTTGAAGTGAACATGGCCAATATACGGTTAAGGGTGGAATTAGAGATGAAGGGGATCAAGGTGAGACGGATTTCCCAACCAATATTGTTTGGAACCGTGAATTCCCTCACAAAATCAATTTCTTTCTTTGGCTTCTTTCTCATGATCGGATAATGTGGCGGATAAACTTTTAAGAAGAGGTATGGATGTTTCTAATGAATGTTGTTTTTTGTGAAGAAGATAATGAAACGAGCTCGCACTTGTTCTATGAGTGTTGGAGAATCCGGAGAATATGGGATTACTTTGTCGAAGGGTGCCACTTTCGTTGGACATATGACCCTAGTGTCACTACATCTATAAAATCTTGAAGTTCAATTGGGAGATGAAAGACTTAGTCGAATATGGAACAACATCCCGGTTGCTATATGGTGGTGCATATGGAAAG
This sequence comes from Papaver armeniacum, assembly GCA_023531295.1. Classification (NCBI taxonomy): domain Eukaryota; kingdom Viridiplantae; phylum Streptophyta; class Magnoliopsida; order Ranunculales; family Papaveraceae; genus Papaver; species Papaver armeniacum. Next base: position 35,248 of record JAJJWW010016318.1, read on the forward strand.
AGCGGAATGCAAGAATCTTTGATAACAAAAAGAAAAATTTGGTGAACCTCATTAGAGATATCAAACTACAAGCGTTTTTTGGGCGGAATCGAACACAAAGATGTTCGAGCTTACGGCAAATATGTTGATTTCTTTATGGGATTCCTTATACCGCTCCCTTAGTTTTTGTTTCTCTTCTTGGGTAGTTGAATCCCCTTTCGGCTCCCCTTTTTTTTCGGTTGTAATCATTGGGTTGAGGTACCTCTTAAGTGCCTCTTTGCAATGAATTTTCTACTTGACCGATCAAAAAAAAAACAAATAAATCCAGGACAAACCCCTTTGTTTGACTTATTATGTATGGGCTTTCGTTATTAAGTCGAAAATGAAAGCGTTATCCTCTTATTCTCAAAGAAAAAAGAAAGCTAGATCATTGTTCTCTAGCTAACTTCTCAATGGCATATTCATTCTCTGCCCAACCAATGGAGTCCTTAACCAGAAGAAAAGCTCGACCAACCATCCTCATCATCCTGTGTCTCCTCATTATTTTTAAGCTCGTAACTACATTCAATTCAGGTATTTTAACATTAATCACCTCACCATATAGTTTTATACTCACTTATTACTTAATGCTATGATTAGTGTTGGTGTTTGTGTCCCTCTGAAAACCTCTCCCTGGATAGAAAAAATGACCCATGATTAATACTAATTCTGCTATATTTGGTAATTGATTATTCATGTTTGTTTATTTATTTTTCAATAATTTGCAGCTCAAGTAGACAACAAAGATTTCTAATGTTCCAAGGAAGTTGCTGGGACGAGTGCCAGAAATAAAGTATCCAATCCGCTCACCACGTTCAAATTGGTTGCACCTGGTCTTCCTCCTATAAGATTGCGCATTCCTGCTCCTCCTCCTCCTACGCCTCTACTGCACCATGTCTTTCCTTGGTACTAAAAGATGTGATTAATTGGGTCCGCAATTCAGTCTCCGTTTGTAAACTCTTCCGATGATTCAAGAAAATTAGTTTTATTTTCCTTCTTGTAATAGTGCAATACTGCAATTTATGGAAAGGATAGATAAAGCTCACACCCTTTCAAACGATCTATATGTTTTCGTCATATGTTATTGTGGAACCAACACAGGTCACGGGCCAATCAAGTTAGACATATCCTAAATTTTAGGTAGGAAATGGAGAAAATATGAAGAAAGCTAACTGAGCCAGTGCACCCTGAATGGACAAATTTCTGCAAATATAATTAGTTTGGATTCTGAGTTTCTGACAGAAATACTGCATTTCTTCACAAGTGTTTCCCAACGGAAAAGTATATATCATACTCCCGGAAGTTAGAAGATACTACTAGATGCCCATAAAAGAAGAAGGTTATTATTGGGGCGTCACACTCCAGTAGAGGGGCTTCACTTGGATTCTTAGTGTCCAAAAAATGGTTATGGGATATCCTAACACAAATATAAAATGTCTAGAGTACCCTTTAACTAAAATAAAAACTTAAAAACCTAATTTTTTCTATTCTAATTCAACAACAACCGATTCAAGCAACTAAAGAATCGTAATTTCAAACTCCTCAACAACAACCCATGGTGGTATGTTAGGTAATAATCAAACAAACCCATCTTTGTTTACTCGTTTTTGTGTTTAAAATATGTTAGATTAAATGAAATTGAAGTAAAATTAGGTTCCGAAAGACGTTTCCGCTTAGTGTTACGTCTAGGTTCGAAGACTTCCTTTTCTAGCCGTAATTTTAGTTTATGAAGAACTTACGGCCAAGTTTGGATTAATTCCAACCGTAAATTTTGTAATTTACGTCCGTGTTTTTGTAAAATGGATCAGGTTTTTGTAATTTACGTCTAGGTTTTTGTAAAATTGGTTTACGTCCAAGTTTTTACTTTACAAAAACGAATTTACGAATTTACGTCCAGGTTCCTTTTAGTAAAATGGGTTTACGTCCAGGTTCCATTAAAGTAAAATGGCCAGGTTCCTTTTAGTAAAATGGGTTTACGTCCAGGTTCCATTAAAGTAAAATGGGTTTACGTCCAGGTTCCTTTTAGTTTTACGTCCAGGTTCCTTTTAATTCCAACCGTAAACATTGGGTTGGAATCCAACCGTAAAAATTAATTATTATCTAATTAAATTAAATTAAATTAAAATTAAGGATTGTTCGGTCATTACAAAATTATTTGAGATAAGGGGTTTTCGATATTACTTCTGGGTGACCCGTTTTTGTCCTATTAGGCGACGCCCCTCTAATGGAACGTGACGCCCCAATAATAGCCTTCTAAAAGAATAACAGGAATACTACTAGATGCCCATAAAAAAACAATATGCTGCTTGACATTTTTAAGAACATCTTATTTTGTTGATCGATATACAGTATTCTATTTTCCTTTCGTTCTTCTCTGAAGTAGCTATTACTTACAAATAATACTAGCCCTTTAATCGCGTGCATCCTACTGTTAGTAGGAGGTAAACTCGAAAAAGGAGGAAGAATTTATAACAAAGATTAAAAGATAGTAAATGCAGTTGTTGATTAATGCTGAAGATTGGAATTGAATTATATCACAAACGCCTTCCATGAACTGCTACCGTTGGAGTCTTTCAAGTGAGACTCATTTGCTTCAACCGAAAGCAGAAACCTGAGTAAGAATATTGAAGAATGTGTTTGGTTTTACTAAATCCTTTATCTGAACTAAGGCCATTTTCTGTCCAAATTTATGATTGGTTTGTCAGAAGGGTCAGTGGAGCATAATAACTGAATAAGTCTAACCAAAAAGCAAGCAAATAAAACAAGAGTAACGCAGTACTGACCTCAATGTTGACTCTGATCGACCTAATTACATTCTCTAGAGGTTGAGAGCATAAGATGGCAGTACTATAAGAAAGGTTTTCTCAACTATGACCCAACAAGACCCTTGTGGCGCGCATACGAGATGATCAATACAAAAAGGGCTGCACATACAACTCCCGAGAGAATGACCACCTGTTCAAAATGTTTCAAAACAGATTACATATAATAAATCCATAGGTAAATCCTGATTGAAAATTAAGGTCATGTCAGAAATTGATACATACCCATTTAAACATGAAGCCATGGCCATCATTCCATGTATATGGGATATTCATTCCGAATATCCCAGCCACCAAGGAATATATTGAGAGGCAAACAGTACCAGAACTTAGGAAGAGCTCCAACTGCGGTGCCGAAGTAGAAGAAAAGTAAATTCATTCAAGACTGGCCATATGGTTTAAGGTAACTGACGAAGGGGGTTGATGTGACACATTTGGAAAGAAAATGCACAATGATGAACTTAATAAATTTTACCTGAATCAACTGATTTCTGTGATTGTCAAGCTGAAAAAGACGGACTGGTACTTAGTGCAAGAAAAGTTTGTATTGTTTCTGCAATTAAACGTACTCCTAATGAAATTCATATAACTGAAAGGTCTAGATCATTACCTGAATATTAATATAATCCTCAGTGTCATCAATATACTCACGTAACTGCAAGAAAAGAAAATAACAAACAGATTAGATCACTGACTAAATGCAACAACTAATCTTGAAAGAATGAACTCAATGGCAGCAGAAGGATGGACGGGGAAGGGCGGGAGCGAAAGATGTATACTGTGGTCAATTTGTTCAACGTGCCGTCAACTTGCATGAAGTATGCCTGTAATAACAAAAGACCATGGCTTAGAGTTCAATCTTAATCAATCATGATCCAATGTCTAGGAAGACAAATTTTACTACCTCTAGCAACATTTCAAGCTCTTCAACATCATTCTCATCTCCACTTTAAATGTTGCTGCACTAGCCCTGCTTGCTCTAGATATCTTGGAAGCTATTGTAGGAGAAGCAGGAAGCCAATTGGGTGCTCAGATCCACTGATGGGTGATGATGAAGCCATTTTCCTCGATAAGTAAAGATCGGCCATGTCGTCGTCATCATCCAAAAGTTGTTCAAGCTCATCTCTAACCTGATAATAGTATTTACAAACAAAATCAACCAGCTTAACGGAAAAACTGAGTGATTTCTTTTTTATTTCCTTTTTAAAAAAGAATTGTAAATGCAATTATGCAGATTGAAGAGTAAATGCGTCCATCTTGTTTCAATGAGTCTTGGATTAGTTTAGTCATTGAGAGAGATTCAAATCCTTCGCTTGATAAAGTGTAAGACTGCACCAGTGTTTTCTCGGAAAAACCTTGATGCAATAAATCTTCTCGGTACCAGCACATAGCAGTGGAGAGTTTTTAAAAAAAAATTGCTGGAAGAGGTAGATAACAACACACAAACATAAACCATACCTTTTGCACGCGTGCAGTCAATCTCGTCATTGCACTCTTCAGCCATTCTAACACGATCTAAGTTATGACTACTAATCTGCAGTAAGCAGAACAGATATCGATATGCTATATTGACGAAAGATTGAGCATACAATCAACAAATTCAACACCATAAATTTGGAAGAAAACGAAGCCTCTTTGGTAGTTCTGTTAAAACTAAGATTTGGAGATAACAAAAAAAGGTACAATAATTACAAAACAATTAGGAACGTTACTTGATTAAACCTTTTTCTTAATCATTACAGGTACTTATTAAAAAAGTTATTGCAGTGATTATATGTGCACTTAACACCTGACACCATCTTGATTGCTAATCAAACAACTAACGCTCTACCCTTGTGGTACTAATGCAACGATAATTTATTTCATTGAGAAATATTTTGGTCATGAATCCTCGTCAAATATGACAACTATAAAAAGAAACATGGACATGACTATAGACCAGCTTTTTACAATATGAGCAACATATCACAAGATTCAGAAGTAAACTTACACCTCAAGTAAAGATCATGAACCCTGAACCCTGAGTGAAGACACAGTTCATACCCACTTTTACTAGTCTATAACTAGTATTGCTTCAATCTTAATGCTACCTACATCAATCTTATTAGAATACTGTAACAAACTAACACTTAATAGCTTGTACCAAAACCTCAGTAGGTCAATAGAAGTAACATTGTATTTATAGTACTGATCAACTTAAGGAAGTGCAGTTAGAAACTAGTATTATTGTCTCATCCCATCGATATAACTAAAGCTACATTTTGAAAACACAAACAACAATCTTTAAAGATAGGTCACGGGACTACGACAATCATATTCCTAATTTTATACAGGAATACCATGGATGTAAAGTGTAACCATATCTTCCATCTGGCTATGATTTGTGAAGTTGGGTTTACCTACCAACTCCTGAGAAGCAAAACTGTATCTTAAGCACTCGCTAATTGTTTGTTATATGTATCAGTAAAATATCAGCAATAGCACATCATAGAAGAATAGATATCATAAAGAAATTGTTCTTGTTCACAGATAAGTAAGTTGGATAGCTTAAAGGTGCTAGTTTACTCAAAGCTCATAATAAATAGATGAGCAAGTTTTGAGCAATGGATATACTCATGCTAAATTTGGTGAAATAATTAGTTTTGAACAAAACATTCACAAGAAAACCATTCCAAAAGATATCCAGAAGATAACATTTAGATATGAACTCCCACCTACCTGGATATCAGCTCATCTAATGCTGGATAAGCAGCAGTCTCCAATTCTGTTGTGCGGGCATCCAGAAAACTGCAAATAGCTTCCAGTGCCACTTCTAAGGCCCGAAACTCAAAGGGAGACTCTACATTACAGGAACAAATATACCAAATTCAGAACATGAATCATACAAGTCGGCAGTAATAGGTGCATTTGAAACAAACGAAAAGAAAGCACAAACAGCCTAACCAAGAAATACTGACATGACTCGTGAGCACAATGAACCCTCCCCACAGGGTAGAAATCATTTTCTTTAAAAATACAGTCAAAATAAAGAAAAGAAAGGAAACACGACTACAAACAACCAAAATGCATGAGTCAAATCACCAGGATATACCATCTTCTTCGGCCGCTTCAACATCATTTTGCCCATTAAATTGTTCGTTCCCATCTCCTGGACCTTGACGAAATGCATTTGCAGGAGGCAACCGCCTTTTAAGTTCCTCAACAATGGGAATAACATTATCATCAGTTGGATCCCGAAGTAATACCTACCACCCAAGATAAAAACAAGTTATTAAACTGCAAACACACAACATTACACATCTCCCCGTGTTAAAGCTGGTTAATTATGTGATTTGCATCGTGCCAACTTTTTCTCAAAATCCATGCTTAGCAAATAGTTGAACACACAATTTCCATTTAGCATATTCAAAAGGGTCACAAGCCCATATCCTAGAGACAAATCAAAGAAACACCTATGAAAGACAAAACAAGTCACTAAACCACAAACACACAACGTTAAACCTGCTTAATTATGTGAGATACATTATACACAACATCTTTCTCTAACATTTCAAGCTTAGCAAACCATTGTACACAACGTCTAGATTCACACTAAGCATAAGAATGCGTGGGTGCCATTATTAAGTGCCACATTGTACTGATTTTCAAAGAAAGTGCTTATTAACTGAATCAAACTCAGGATTCTCAACAAACAAAACTACTGAAAACCCCAAAAAGATCAAATAAGAACTCACCTCTTCTGCAGTGATAATTGCTTTGATGTGCTGAAAATCACCAACAACAACAAAAAAAAAAACACAAAATCATTAAAAACCCAAACTAAAGTTCACAAAAAAAAGTAAACAGCAAAATTAAAACAAAATTTACCTCCAAATTAACAACAATGGCTCTTTCTCTCCCTAAAATTGTAGAAGGATAAGATAATAAAGGATCAAGAATCCTTAAATCTCTTGCATGAATCTGAACTCTATGCATAATAGCATATTTATCAACATCTAAAACAGTACCTTCACCAGTACAATCTAACATAATCCAACTTCTCGCTGCTGCTGTTTTCTTCGTTACAGCATGTGTATCCAATGGAACTATATGCCCTTCTCGACCCATCTCTTCTAATCATTCCCAAAAATCCCCACCCAAATCAATTGAAAAAAAAAAAAACCAAACCCCCAGAAATTTATAAATCAGGAAAAAATTCTTTCAATCACAAATCAAAGAATCTAAGAATCTGATACTATTCGCCTCATTCAACCACCTCTGTTAGTTGATGAATGAATCTTCTGGAAATTCTGCAAAGACCCTAGTAGGATTAAGTAATGGTGATTTCGAAAGATCCTGAGAAATTTGTAGGAAGAAGGCGAGATTGTTGTGTTTGGGGGTGGTTAGTTAAGGGATGTGTAGTATGTGTCACAGGGAATTGATGGTAAATATGCCAAGTTTGGACAAAATGACGAAATTAGGTCGATGAATGTAAAGTTATGTATGGAGCTATTAGTGGTATAAATGTCAATATTTTTTCTTATGCCAAACGGGGAAAGTGTAGGCTGTAGCAATGGGGATATCCAGCCGTATCAGACCCGGTTTTAAGGACACAACTCGCGACTCCAATAGTCCAATTGGTACCAGCATGACCTACGCTTTGAGTGTGGCTTGTAGTTAGAGGTAGGTAACATGTCTCTTTTTCTCTGCTCATGCTAACTAACATGCTAACCTATTTAGGGTTTGTCATTTTTTTTTTCCTTTTTTTCTTTTTACGCAATGGCCTCCAGAAAGGCTAATAGTCCTCCACAACAAAAGGCCTAAGCCAACGTGCCGACAAGGTCTAAGTTTTTATGAACACTTGAGAATACAAGTACGGTCTCTTTTCCAAAAGATTCAACTGAATTCCAACGTGCCGACAAAGGTTAGTTTCTTTATCCGGTTGGTCCACCATAATTCCATTTGACAAATCAATAATCTCCAACATAAAGGTCTTATTACGGCAAATCGGTGTGTTATGTGCAAAGAGAGTATGGAATCTATCGATCACTTACTACTACATCGTAACAAGGCATCAAAAGTTTGGGGTCATTTCAAAAACATTTTTGGGACGAGCCGGGTGTTCAAGGAACAAGTGAAAGATGTTTTTCTTGAGATCACGTAAACGATTTTACTATTGCAGGAATTATATGTGGAACGCAATCCCGTATGCCATTTGTTGGTCCATTTGGAAAGAGCGAAATAATCGCATCTTCAAGGGTACCGAGAGAAGTGACGACAAGCTAATCATGGACATCAAGGCTTTGATTCTCAGACGGGCAATCCCATCTAAAGCTCTTAGGGAATCTGTTTTCAAGATATGATTTATAAATGGGCCGAGATAGTTGAGAGATAAATTTCTTTTGTACTCTTAGGATTGGAAGGACTCGATGGTTATAAGGTTCCATTCAGTTTACAGATTTGTAATAACCTATTTTTTCATTATTATATATATCCTATAGTTTTGCTGATCAAAAAAAAAAAAACAAAAGGCCTAAGCCAAACAGGAGGGACAGAACATTTTTTTTGGTTTTCAGTTAGTCACTGGGTTGAAAGTTAATTTTAGGAAGAGTGCGTCATTGCAGTGGAGATCATAATCTTATTTAATCATCGATTCTTTTGGTCACTAATTAGTAGCTTTTCCTATAAACTACTTGGGCATACCTCTTCGCGCAAGTCAAAAAGTAAGGCAATATGGGATGTAATTATTCGGAGATGCCAAAAAAATTAAGTACTTGGAGAAGGAAATATTTATCTAAAGGACAGCGGCTTATCTTGATAAAAAACAAGTGTAATTGCAAGTCTTCCAATTTACTATCTATCTATGTTTCGCATTCCTATGTCCGTGGTAAAGGAGTTAGAAAAGATAATGAGAAGTTTTTTGGGGTTCTTCGACAACTTCAAGGAAGAGAAGTGGTATCTTGGTCCAAGGCGATTATTTCTAAGTCTCATGGTGGAATTGGAATTAAAAAGATCAAGTTGGTTAATAAATCTCTACATTCCAAATGGATCTGGAGATATGGGTAGCGAGAGACGCGCTTTATGGAGAAAATCATCCAAGAGAAGTTTGGAGGTAACTCTAATTCTTTTTTTCCAAATTCTTTTTCGAAGTCTGTTGGCCATAGTCTTTGGGCGGGGATCCTTAAATCCAGTGCTTATGTCAAGGAAAATACTTCACTTATATTGAACAATTAATGGTACAAGTATACTATTTTTGGTCTCGACAAGTGGGTTGGTGAGGCTACTCAAGGATAGTTTTCCATGTCTCAGATAGGTTATCGAACTTCAGAAATTCTTCGGTTAAGGATATGATTTCTGACCAAGGGGCCTGGAATTTTAGTTTTAGGAGAAACTTAAATGAACAGGAAATGGGAGAAGTTGTGAATTTACTTAATCTGCTGGAAGGTTTCATTGATACAGTACATGATAGTGTTGAGGATGATTCTAGAAAGTGGAATTTTGTCGCTGATTTTTCAGTTGCTAGTTGTTATGCTTCGATTGATGTGGATAGTTTCTTAGTTTTTCCCCATAAACAAGTTTGGAATCCTAAAATATCTCTGAAAGTGGATTTTTTAGTTTGGTGTCTGTGTTATAAGGGAGCACCAACTCTAGACTATCTGGAAAATGCGGGTAAGGTAAACTCTAGTACATGTTTGTTCTCAGAATATTGAGCAGAAACTTAACCATCTTTCTTGCATTGTTCGGAGACTAGGAAGATATGGAAATATTTCCTAGACAGTTTTGGAGTAAAATGGGTATTTTCGGAGAGCATAAAAACTAATATTTGGGAATGGTCTAACAAGAAGAGCAGCAAAATGATAAAAAAGATTTGGGGTATCTTGTCGTTGCAATCTGGTGGACTATTTGGACGGAGCGCAATTGCAGGCTCTACAAAAACAAGAGACGAAGTTTCAACCAGATAATAGTGTCTGTTAAATGCACCCTTTATAATTGGTCTTTGAATACTAAGATTTTTGAGGGTTACTCCTTGAGCACCCTAATTTGTAATTGGGAAGATGTGTCTGATAACAGCTAAAATTTTGTATTCTTTCATGTTTTTGACTTTTGCTCATTGTTTTGATGAGTATTAGTCTTTTTTAATATATCGCCCTTTGCCTTTCAAAAAAAAAAAAAGAGGGACAGACCAGTATATAGACGGCTTGTTGTTTTTTGCCCACTTAGCTAGTTCATGAGCAATAGAATTACAGTTCTAAGTTGAAAAGAGAAAATACAATCAATAAAAGAAGAAGCAAAAAGTTGAATGCCTATAAAGATAACATCAGTTCTAGGAGTTCCATCAAATCTTCCAGTAGAAAATTGGGAAATCAAGTCCTGAGCATCACTTTCCACAATGATGTGAGTAAGCTTTAAGTCCACAGCCTTCTTCAAAACAACCCAGATAGCTCTAGCTTCAGCCTCTTCACCAGACTCCACATCAAAGACAATAGAAGCACAGAAAGAAGCTTTACAAGAAAAGTCCCTCATCACATAACATGTACCATTATCCTTAGTAATGTCATCATAGGCACCATCAGTGCTGCATTTAATCCATCCAAAAGTTGGGGGTATCCAGTGATCACTATAAGAAATGGTATGACTATGAGGGTGTTGATTTTTAGTTTTCACAGAAAGAAGCATAGTCTTAGCCCTATGAATGATAGCAACATGATTCTTGAAGGTTTCTAAAAACTAAATTGTTCCTGCTAGTCCATAAAGACCACAGGATAGCAACAAACATGCAATGTCTATCAATAGGAATTCTAGTAATAGGGTCAACCAGCCAGAAATTCAACCAATCAATCATAAAACTAGTAGAGAAAGCAGAAGTATTGGCACAAAAAGAAGTCAAACTCCATACATGACTAACAAAGGGACATAGAACAAGAGCATGCATAATAGACTCATCAGGATTAGAACATTTATTACAAGTGATAGAATTCATAGGCATCCTAGTATGTAACACAGTTTTAGCAGGTGATAGGTGTCTAAAACACCTAATTTACTTTCTTATTTTTGTTTTTAGTTTTTGTTTTATTTTTCTTATTTTCTGGGTTTTAACCTTGGTTTGAGAATTTTTATTTCAGGTGCTTGTTTCTCATGGAAGGAGCATATTACATGGATGGATACGGTTTTCAACAACCTCAACAATACGACAACTACCAATTCCATGGGTATAATCAAAACCAATTCATTGGTTATGACCAATATTCCATGGAACCTTATGGTTTTTCTCAACAACCTTATGGCGGGTATGTGTGTGAACAACCATAAGGATGGGAGGATTCTTATGCTCGTGAACAAAAAGTTTCTAACTTTATAGACAAAGTTTCCAACTTTTTACAAGAGGAATTTCAAAAAGCTAAAGAGACTACAAACGAGCAACCCAAGAACTTCGTGAAGGTATTGCTAGCTTGCGAAGAGGCATTGATCAATGCAAGGAAGATATGGATAATTCTAATGTGCATATGGTTTGTGATGAATATTTGATTGATGCTAATGTTGAAAAAGGCCAATCCTTGGGCACTTTCGTTGATAATTGTGTAGTTAACTCAACTCTTGATCGTAATAATGATCATTCACCTATTCAAAAGGATGAGTTCGAGATTAGCAACACTAAATTCAGCGTGGACCAATCTTATGTTGACTATGAAAGTGACGGTGATTATGATATATTGCTTGAAAAAACTCATGATGACATCCCCGAGGAGTGTACAATGGAGTCTTTTTGGGATCAAGATGAAGACGAAGAGGAATATGTCGACACTTGTGTAGATTACTCAAGCATTGATCTTAATAATGATCAAGAGCCTATTCAAAGGGTGGAGCTTGAGGATGATGCATTTTCGAGTGTTCTAAAAAAGTTTCTTATAATAAAATTTGGATCCGCAAAAGAGTATGTGCCTTACAACAAAAAGGAGGAATATGTTGAGAATGAAACCTGGTTTAACCAATATTGTGGAAGACCCAATTGAGCTTGCAAAAGATTGTAATGATGATGTTTATGTCGACACTTTGGTTAGGGGCTTAAACGGACGAAGAATGGTTGCAAAGTTTGATAGAGGACCATGATATACATGAGGTGAATTATTCACTTGAGTTTTTCAAGGATGAAGAGGATTCCGTAATACAAGAGATTGTGCAAGGTTTGTCTAACCCGTTGCCTATTGTTTCTTCTCCTTTACCTCTTATTGGTTTGAATGTATGTGCTTCGGGAGTATTGTTGAATGACTTTGTTTCTCGATATCCTCCATTAGAGATACTTGATTCTCATACTATGCAGGTTTTGAAACAAGAAACCATGGTAGTCCCCGACTTCTATATTCTTTATACACTTCCAAGTGTGGACAAGAATAAGTGTGGGGGAAGCTTTTTTCGGTTAATAGCTTCATTTCTGTTTTATATTACTAATATTTGTGTGAAGTTAGTGTTTGCAAAACAGGTTACATGGAAGGATCCCCAACTTTTCAGATTGTTGGTATATGGACGATAACAAAAGAGCCTGGCCGACGACTTAAAACCAAGCGCTAAATGGGAGGCAACCCATAGGTTTTGTATCTTAAACCCTTTTATTTATTTATTTATTTTTATAGTTTTCATATCATATTTGCATCCCCATGTTTAATTTCATTGCGTCCGGAATCTATCTTAGAAGAGAATTAGTACGAATACCTTTTCGTCAGAAAAATATAGACTGCACGTAGTTCAGTCCAGAGACCATAACTGTCAAACAGTTTATCGAAACACGGTGCCCTTTTGACACTTTGTAGAAAACACGTAGATGAACAACTTTTGTGAAATGGAGTTTTTCCAAATTCCTTACCAATTTGTACAGTTTTTGGTTTTATCTGCTGTTACGTCTTCAGAATTTTGGTTTTACACATTGAGGACAATGTGAAGTTTAAGTGTGGGGGAGTCTTTTGCATATAGAGTTTTTAGCCTTTTTGAGTCAAATTTTTCAATTTTTTTTGTGTATATTTGAATAAAACTCCAACTTGTGGTTAGTTTAGAGTCACATAGTATACATGTCGCTAAGATTACATCGAGAATCTCATAAGAGTGACTGAACTTAGAGATGACTGAGAACATGATCGGGTTTCTTAATTGTATGAGAGTTAAAGTTGGATTTAACCATGCCAGTGGCAAATAAGGTGCAGATCTGAATTCTGGGTATTAGAGTAGTGATCCCCTATAGTGGAGACTACCCATGTTACATAATGTGAGGCACCAACCTTCAATTCTTTGTACCGTCTAAATTTGTGCTTTTAGAGTGTGTGTCACCATACGTAAATTCGTGGAGTAATGGTGAGCTGTCCAACCTCCCACCATAGAAGCACTATTTTGATCTCTTGAGTGCTATTTTTATCAACCATGTTGGTGACATCGAATTGTTAACTTACATACCACTTGTAATCTTGTTCATAGCTAGCACCATCCACCTTCTCTCTCTACACCAACAGGTCCATAGAAACACCATCATCATCAACAAGAGGAGCATCACAAATTTGAAGGAAAGTTGAACACGTTCATGGTTTACAAGCAACAATACAAAAATGGGCAGATCTCATATTCAAGTAAAGCAACAAGACAAGGAGCAGAATTTTTATAAGTTGAAGACTATTGTACAAGAGTGAAAATTATCAAAGATGAGAGTTCGAGGAGTTTATGATATCAAGACATACAAGAATCAAGCGGTAAAGTACTTACACCATGGCCTTTGTACTTACGTTTTTTATTTTATCTTATTTGTATTTTATTTTTCTCTTATCTCAAAAAAAAAGATAAAAAAAAACAAAAATTCAAAAAAAAAAAAACAAAAAGAAAAGATAAAAGAAAAGATTAAGAAAAAAAAGAGACAAGAGAAAATTTTTAGGTTTGTTAATAGTTTTTATTATTTTGTTTTATTTTTATTTTTGTATTTGTTTTATTTCTTATTTAAAAAAAAATGAAAAAAAAAATGAAAAAAAAAATGATTAAAAAAAAAAAAAAAAAAAGATAAGAAAAAATTTTAAATTTTGGGTTTGTATAGTTTATTTTTAGTTTTGTATTAAAGCCAATGGAAAGAAGGAATATCTATAATGAAGTTTCAAGCGACAAGGAATTAGAGGAAAGAATCACATTGTCAAGATTCTACGAAGTTCAAGAGTTATCATCAAGAGTTGAAGACCGAAGACGAAGATGAAGACACCGATAGAAGACCGAAGACGTTTCTATGGATGCTGTGAGAGTGGTGCTAGCTGCACATCGAACGGATAACGAGGTAAGTAAGCATATTCCCACCTTCGTTAAGTGGTTGATTTCCTTTCTTAGAGATCGTCAGAAAAATGGGTTTTCGAAAATTATAAAAGATGTGGGTTTTCAAAACACTTCGGAGGGTTTTTGCCTTCCTACCATTCAACATGTCGCATGATTCTATCTTCATTCCTACCTGGACACATGTGTGACCCATAAAAATTTGTTTATTATTGAGAGCAATATCATAAAACCCTTTCTTGTGAGGCGTAGTCGAGACTTTTGATCACTCCGAACCCAATTTCTTTCGAGAAGGGATGGTTATTTCTCTCTCAACTTTTAAGAATGAGATTGTGTTCATTTATGTGTCTAACTTCTTATGACTAGTGTGCAGAATTTCTATGTCTTCTTAGCGCGTTGGATGTTATCATTACGGAGAACTAGTAAGTTGGAAAAATAGGTTTTGTGGGTATATCTCTAGTAAACCCTCACGAGACTATAACTCGTCCACTAGGGACGCCTAGGGGTTTAAAGGCTTGTTATTTATGCTAAAAGTGACCGTAGCCTCGACGACACGGAGTTGTATGTATTCTTTAGAATTGTTTTGTTTGATTTGCTCGAGGACTAGCAAAGTCTAAGTGTGGGGGAATCTGATAGGTGTCTAAAACACCTAATTTATTTATCTAGTAGTTATGCTTTCTTTGCTATTTTTTCTTGTGAATTATGTATCTTATGATTACTTTTGAGCTAATCAGGTGTTTTGGAGTCATTGGAGCAAAAGGAAGTGGAACTCGTTTAATTCGAGGATTTATTCTTGATCATCTCGAAGAGAGCGAAAAGTCGAAGCTAGTGGCGAAAGAATGAGGCCGTTTCGACGTCGCATGAGGAAGTTATGAGCAAAATCATTGATTAAGCTTGTCGGTTCCTAGAACCGCCCGATTACATGTAAAGGGATGCCATCTTAGTTAGCCCTTATCGATTGCACTTGAGCGGCTATATCCGATTGTTGTTCTTGCCACGAGACCCTAGAAGTCCAGAGAAATTATTTCTCCGATCATGTCGTATTTTTCACATCACCGAAAAATAGAGATGAGTGAATGGCTACAGAAAAATTCAGAGACGAAATTGGGTATGACATCTGCAGATCGAATTCGAAGATTACATGGAAGAAGTTGAGTTGTAGTTGCTCAGTTGATTACAGAGATCGAGAGGAAGACTAGGGTTTTGAGTCCAGGATGATTTAGAACTGAGATTCTGTTGATGAAGAACAAGTTTCAGAGAATTGGTTTTGAGCAAAACCACAGAATGAGCGATGGAGATTACTGAGGGGAAGATGAAGGTGGTATTGTTGTTAAGATGGGTGTACGATCCTGAAATTGAGAAATGAAGATCGAGCAGAAATTGAGGATGGGATTTGATGTCATAGAGGTGAGAAATAAGGGTTAAACATGGATGGGTCTTAGATGGAATTAGGGTTTGTTGCGCCTGTTGATGAAAATGGTACTGATGACAGAGATGGAGGAAAGCTTGAGAAACATGAGTCATGGAATGAGGAAGCTGTATTGCAGTGCAAGAAGGAGGAGAAGAAGGTGCAGATCAGATGTTGCTACTGATTGTTGCCATTGAGAACAAGAAGATGGGTTTGATGCTGTGGTTAATGGAGTTTGTCTGGCTGGATGGATGGAGCTATTAACATAGCAGGAAATAGAAATGGTGAGAATTGATTTGGCATTGAGGCATTGCGGCCTTAAGTTGTTGATGGGAGCGACAATGTGAGTTAACAGGTGGTGTGCCTGTGGAGATGGAGTACTTGATTGGAGTTGGATCCGCAAGTTGAACCGAGGCCGTACTATTGGTGGCCCGAGATGACGAATGGCGCAGTGCAAAGATGGTTAAGCCGCAAAATGAGCCGAAATGGAAGTGAAGTCGTTTTAGATGTATGTGATAGTGATTGCGTGGTAGCTAGAGGGAGATTGCGTATCATGGCGGCTAGTGTGGCTGTGAAGAAGATGCGGTGATTTGATTATGGCTTGAACTCTGTGTAAAAGGTGAGTTGGAATTATGAACTATTAGTACAAGGAGGACGAGGGTTACGTGTATTGCATGAGATGAGGCCGGGGAGATTAGATGAGAGGTTAATGTTGAGATGTGTTGCTGCAAGCACATGCCTAGTGCAAGACAGCAAGAGTTGAAGCTGTTATGGGGTGGTGTTGCGGAGCTGGTAATTGAGAGAGATGGAATTGGCAGAGTGGATGCTGTCTTGAGCAATGGGTGTTGTTATGGCCTGAACTGAATTACAGACAAGAGAATGGTAGAGCTGAAGCTGCAGAATGGTAAGATGTCGCAGGTGGTCTGAGCTACAATAAGTGGTGGATTTGAGAGAGGATGGCTCTAGTTTGAGCTGTTCTTAAACAAATCTCAAACAAGGATGTGCTACTGATGCTGCTGTAGCTGGGAGAGCAGATGTTGCAGTGAAATGAGTATGAGATGGATTTGCTGAGACAAGCTGTAATGCTAGATGAATGTTAGGTTGCAGGGAAGAAGAAACTGGCCAGAATTGGCCTGGGAACTGCCTGAAGACAGAGGAAACTCTGTCAGATTTTTATCCTGCCGAGTCGAATCAGTGATTCGCGATCCAACTCAACAATCCGGTTTGACACGAGAGGAAGGCTTGGGCTTATTTTGACCGGGCTTGCTTATCAGAGACTGGCGATGAAGTTTGGGAACAAAAGGAAAGGGCAGTGTTATAAAAGGGAGGCCGGTGGATCTATTAGGGATATCTTTGATCTTTTATATCATATATCTTTTATCTTTATCTATTCTTTTGCCTCTACTTTTATTTTCTAGGGTTTAGAACCATGAAGTCTTTTCTCTTTCTTCTTGTTATGAACTCCATGAATATGAGCTAAGAGTTTTCTTTTGGTTATGGATTAGTTGGATTTCCAAACATGAGTTTTTGTTCAATAAATTAGTTTTCTCTCATATTATCGTTTATGATTCACCATTAATATTGTCATATGATTGAATGTTTGTTTTGTCAAGTTGCAAATTGGTAGAACTCACATGCACGTCTTTTGCTAGATTAGGGTTATTATACACAAAAGTGATGATTCCTGATTTGATGTAGCATAAATATGATTATAGTTTGTAGTGATATATTCTTATGATCATATGTGAACCATAACCTTTGTTAAATCGGATTAGTGCTTTTACACGTTCAATTGCTTTGATTGGCCTGATTTCATAGAACCTAATGCATCTAGGGAATTAAACTTGATTAGTGCTTTTACACGTTAGGTTGTTCTTTTAGATAGAATTCATATTCACATCTTTTAATGTGTTTGTTGATGACAAGAGGAGATTAGCGGGATATTCTTGCGATCAAGGTATCTTAGGGCCTTTGATAAAAGTTGAGATTAAAATATCAATTCTAATCATTGATGAAAAAACATGTTTGTGAATGAAAACGAAATCCATGACCAATACTTTCTCATCCTTGACTTGCGTGTTTACTTTTTATTGTTTTGCTTTTATTTTATTTTCGTTTATAAAAATCAGAAAACCCCATGTTACTTATAAGATACCGAAACAATTTGACAACCTAGACCTCTCTGTGGGAACGATCCTTTCTTGCCCTTGCTTCATTATATATTTTGAGTAGTAAGAAAGTGTAATTATATTTGTGTCGGCTGACAACCGGTCAGCAGGCAACACATTTCTGGCAGCTTTCCAAGTAAAGATTTGAATACGATGAGGAACATGAAGTTTCCAAATGTACTTCCAAAGTTTATTACAAGGGGAGGGCTCAAGCCCTCTAAGTCCCAAGTAAGCAGATTTAGAGGAAAATCTACCATTCTTTGAAAGCTCCCAATCCCTCCTATCAGGAGTGCACAAGTGCCTTAAGGAAATAGTAATGATCTTCTGAACAGAAGCATTATCAAAGTGGGTGTTTAACTTATTTATATTCCAAGATCTAGTAGCATTATCAATAAAGTAAGAGAATTTAACACAAGGTTCAGGAGGAACAAGAGGATTAGGTGTAGCAGATCCCAAAGTATGGATCCATTTATCACACTATGGATTAATGAACTTATCATCTCCTACAATCCAGGAAATGAAAGGCTTAATCATCTCTTTAATGGTGTGTAAGCATCTCTAGGTCCAAGAGCAATCACTAGGGAAAACAACATTAAGGAAATCGGTCTTACGAAAATACATAGCTTTCAGCATAGTACCTAAGAGACAATCAGGATTCTCTATGATTTTCCAGGCATTTTTGTCTAGCATAGCCAGGTTATTGAGTTCAGCTTTCCTAAAAAACCACCTTCAGACTTATGGGAGCACAGAGTATCCCATCTCAAAAGATTGAGCTTTCTATCTTTGGGATCTAAAGTATCTCCCCACCGGAAGCTGTCATAGGTGGGAATCCGTTTTTCTACATAAGTACTTAGGGATAAGAAAGGCACCCATTTGATACAAAGGAATAGCCATGCCAATATGTTTAACCAAAGTAGTTCTAGCAGCTTGGGATAAAATTCTATGAAACTAGGAAGTAATTATAGCATCCACAGCTTAAAGAATACCCATATGGGTATGAGTTTTAGATGCCTGGAAAGTTATAGGGGTACCAAGATATTTTTCTCTTAGATCTCTATTATGAATGTCTAGAATATTAGATAAATGATTCATAATATGGACAAACAATTATTTACTAAACAAAATACCGGATTTGTCAAAGTTTATTTCTTGTCCAGAAGCCAAGCAATATTTTTGAAGATAATCTTTGATAGTTCTAAAATCTTTTTCAGTAGCTTTTGAAAAAAAAAAAAAAGGAATCATCAGCAAATAAGAGGTGGATCATACAAGGAGCATTGCTACAAACTTTAATGTTTTATACTAAACCTTTACTGGTTAAGGAATCAATATAAGCAGATAAGGCTTCAGAGCAGATAATGTAAAGATAGGGAGATAAAGGATCTCCTTGTCTTAGGCCTCTTTCAGGTTTTATAAGGCCAGTGGGGCTACCATTTGATAACACATAATAAGAAACGGTAGAAAGACATTGATGAATAAGATTAATCCAATATTCAGACTAACCCATTTTATGTAATACTTTAACAAGAAATGACCACTCCAATTTATCATAAGCTTTAGACATGTCTAGTTTTGTAGCAGCAATACCATCTTTCTTTTTATGATGATTAACTGCATAAACAACCTCATTAGCTAGAAGAATGTTGTCAAAGATGCTTCTTTTAGGAACAAAAGCACTCTGATTTTGAGAAATAATGTTATCCATGAGGGGTTTAAGTCTATTAGCCAGGGTTTTAGATAAAAAAATTTAGATAGAATTACATAAGCCTCTTAGTCTATATAGGGAAACAAGTTCAGCCAAAGGAACCTTAAGAATTAAGGCAATGTTGGTAGTATTAAAAACTTTTGCTAGGTTCCCAGTTCTAAAACATGTTTAGGTCATATCTATCACAACTTCCCCAACAATATCTCAGTTGTTTTGATAAAAAAAAAACCTGTGAAGCCATCAGGACCAGGGGCTTTTTTACCACCCATTTGGAACACAAGGTTCTTAATTTCCTCAACAGTAAGAGGTAAATTTAATTGGGAGTTATTCTCGGTAGAAAATTTGACAGGGAGGTTTTCAAGAATTTCATCCAGTGCCGTCTTAGGCACTAGGCCGTATAGGCGGCCTCCTAGAGCCCCAAAATATTGGGGGCCCCAAAATGTTTTTTCTTCTTGATGTAATAGGTAATATGTGACAATTATAAATGTTACAAAACTGTTTTGTTACAGTTATTTAAATAATTAGAAATGGTGTGACAATTATAATTGTTACTAAATATTTTGAAACATCTATACAACCGTTACTAAGTTCTTGTTTTATGAATCAACATTCCATTTTAGGCGTATTTTATGTTAATTTACGAGCTTAAAACCTCAAAATCCAACCAAAAATATTGAAAATTTTTAGGCGGCCTTTGGCCGCATAGAAGGTTCAAAGTGATCGCATTAAATATATTGATGTATCTTCCCCTAAACTAAAAATATAACTCTATCTTTGATTTGATAACCTATATAAAAGCCTCATATTTTAAGTTCGCCTAGAGCACCCCAAAACGGTAAGACGGCCCTGATTTCATCTTGATACTGCTGAGGATGAGATGAATAAAGAGATTTAAAATAATCCACAAAAGAAGTACCTATTACTCTCTCTATCAGTTAACACGGTACCAATAGAATTTTTTATCCAGTTAATGGCATTTCGCATTCTCCTGAAGAGGGTAACTCTATGGAAATAGGGAGAGTTTTATATTCTTCCAAGAGCCGAGATATCTCTGGATTTGTCCTTCAAAGTATAGCTCCTCAAGGTTATACAAATATTCCAATCTGGCTCTCAATCTTGAGATAAAATAAGAGTCAGCTGGATTGGAAGTTTGGATATCTACAAGTTCCTCTCTAGTAGTTTTAATATTGGTTTGAACATTACCAATAGAAGTCTTATTCCAATCCCTAAAGCCTTTTTTAGTATTAATAAGTTTATAAGCAAGAGAGCCTACTACATTAACATACCAAGCATTAGCTATAATATCTTTACAAGGAGGATTTTCAATCCACGTAGCCATGAAATGAAAGGGTTTAGGCATATAACTATCTTCAAAGTTAAAATCAATATGCATTGGACAATGATCAAAGAAGCCTCTAGGCAGATTATTAACACAAAATTTAGGACATAACAATTCAACGTGCTGATTAATGAGGCATCTATTTAGCCTTTCTAGGATAAGGTCAGGGTCTGGTTGCATATTAGACCAAGTGAACCTAGGACCAGAGAAGCCATGATCATGCAATTCAAAAATATTACAGAAATTTCTAAGATTAAAAATATCAGAATCATCAACTTCTAATCCCCCATTTTTATCTTCAGGGCCTAAGAGAGCATTAAAATCACCAACAAAGAAGGATGGTTCATCTAAGGGTATAGGCTGCAAAAGGCACTGATTTTCCCAAAAGGCTTGTCTTCAAGAACTATTAGGCTCATCATAGATGAAAAAAAGTGACAGGTTTTAGAGTGGATAATATCCTTAGTAGTTACATAGATGCCCCTATTACTAGTGGATAATATGCAAATATCGATTTCCTTCTTCCAAGCCAGAACAAGACCACTACTTCTACCAACACAAGACACATTAAAAGTACAAGGAAAACCCGTATTCCTCAATTTCCGAGGATTTTGTGTCGGAAAATAAGAATATGGGAAACAACCTTATGCAACACACACACACAATTTTTCAAGGGATACTTTGTGTGGTTACATGAAACCTCTATTTATAGTGAATTATCAAGGCTAGATTGCTTGGAAACAAAGCTACCTTGTCTACGAAAGGAAACACCCAAATACTTGACCAAAAAAGGATTTTAGTCACGTATTCACGGTTTTGGTTTACGAACTGTTGCCAAAAGTTTGTGTACAATTTTATATTCACGAAATCAAACCTTGGCCACATTTATAACTGTTGCTTTAATTAATCACTCATAACTTCTTCGTTATAACTCGGAATTGAGTGATTATTGGCTCGTTGCATTCATATTCTCATTCACTACAACATGAGGACCTTTGTAGTGATAAATGTCATTCTCAAAAAATTCATGGGCTCAAAATTCATGGACCTTTGCTTTAATATATATTTACCGTCATAGGAATTGTTCCATAGAGTGAGCGCTTGTTTCGATAGATAGAGAGGTAGAGTAAACAAGAGAATCAAGAGTTTGTTACTAACCTTTAATAAGTTCTCCAATATGTCTTAATCTAGTCTTCAATCTTCATTCTTCAATGATAACTTTAATTATATATTCTACTTCTTCAAACCTAATCTAGTCTGAAACTGACTTTTAGGAGACTAAATCAAGAATATGTCTTGTCTTCTAAATTTGACAACTAAATTGACATACCTACACTAGTGGGTTAAATCGAGAAATGCTCTAACATTATGTTAGTATTTAAGTTCACAAAGCTATATAGATGATTTCGTAAACCTAGTACAAGAGAATTCTCATGTAGACTTTTGAGCATTTGAGTTCACAAACCTAATATGGTGAATTAGCAAACTAAATAAAGGTTTATGCTCATATAGCCTTTTTGAATTTGAGCTCGTGAACCTATCTATTTGAGTTCGCGAACCTAAAAGGGAAAATTTATTTTTTCTTTTCTTTTGGTTCACGAACTTAAGCATTGTTGTTTCCGAACTGAAAAGCTTAATGGGCCGGTACATAACTCAAATTTAGTTTGGATCCATTCATTGCCTTTTGGATTTCAAGTAGAACTTTCCACACATTTACGAATTGTTATTTTTTAGCTAAATCGTTTGATCTGAAGTTTAAATCTATATTTGGTTGTAACTTTTTTTTTTATAGAATTCACTTGAGGTGACAATTGTCTAAACTTCAAACCACATAGAGAACCTCATTGCAAGTCAAGTTCTTTCCAAGGAAATAATTCTTTGTATTCTAGGAAACGACTTTGATTTAGCAACTGAGAATTAACTTGAGTTACAAGAAATTCATTGATTACGTCTTAGGCCATGCTTTCCCACAAGGATGCACATAATTGCAATATAAGCTAGCGGCTTGTTGGCCGTTAGATGATTAGTTTGGCTTGAGAGTACGATGGTGATTAAAGATATTTTAAAAATTTTCCTTTTAAATTACATCCGTCATAGACATATTTGCAAACATATCCCTTAGGTTATCTGAATTTATATCTCTTGTCCCCAGTGTTTATTATCTAAACATGAATGCAGACTTGCAGTAATATTTACCTTCACTCTTATTCTATGTGTTTATTTATCACTTTATTTATTTTTGTATTCCAAGTAAACACATTCAATAATCCCAGGAAAACATCTACGGAAAAAAGATATTTTCGTAATTTTTCAATTCAATTTTCCAGATTAACATATTTTCCACACGCAGTTGAAGTGAATGAATTACTTTCAGTACTACCTCTTATTTTGATGATTTCCAGCAATAACAACACCAACAATACTTTCTTAGTGGTAATTGAGTCGAAGAATCAAAATTTGGTAAAAAACAAAAAAAATCCATTACTAACTAGAAATAGCTTCTTAGTCATGGAACTTGAATGTAACCGTCGAAGCATCGTCATGAGAATCTCAGATTTCAACCATATTCACAATAAGATCAACATCCTTCTTTATTATACCAAAATCCAACATTAAAATTCTATTTGTGTTACCATTTTACCACTCAGATAACCATGATTATTATGAGTTAAACATGAATTCTCTATAGGTTTTTCGTAGAAGGAAGTTCCTTGGAGTACTTTTGATGCTATGACGAAAAGGATCAACTTTAATGAATTTGATAATCATTGAGGACTTGTTTATAAATACTCAACAACTCATGCACTGTCGTGCGGGTTAACGATGGCCTACATCTTAAACAACCTAGCCTTGATTGATCAATATAAGTTTGAGTCATCGGCAACACGGAGAACTCAATCCCTACACTCATGTGTATCATGTTGAAAATTTTGTCCTTCAAAGACCTACGGATCTTCGAGGTCTAAGGTTGAAAGACTTAATTAGGGAAAGACTTTGAAAGACTTAATTAGTTGGGATTTGTGAAGCGCATGTTCACCTATATCAAAGAAAGACAGTTTTTAACAAGTATTTGTATTTGTGATATGTATAATTCTTGTCTATTATAAGGTATTTTTCTTCTAATATATAAGGCCAATCAAGAATTGCAGATTTAAAACTATGAATACGATTGAGTGTAACTCTTATCAATTGAAATCTTGTTTATGATTTTTCATAAAAATACATCTTCATTTACGATTTAGTTTGTGATTATTATGTAGATAAAATATTATGTATCTCTATAATTTTTGAAGAATTTAAACCTTAATCTTGGATTTAGATTCGTGTAAATTCAGGTAACCGTTTTACACATCCTTGATCTAGAATCATAATGAAAATCACTAAGTGTCATATTAGAGGCTGAATACAACTAATCTTTACGAATAACTATGAAGCAACTCCTAGGGGTGTAAAAGACATTAGCTAGGGAAACCAAGTGTGCAGGTTCTTACGAAAATCAAGAGATATAGGGGCACAATTGCAGCAGAATACGTCAGAGGGTTTATTCTGTCTCAGCCACATTATGGACCAAAGTCTTATAATAGGCTTGTGTCGTAGAGGCTTAATATGGTATGTGTGTTCAAACTGGACTCGGTCCGAGAATAATCTGTTGGATTGCAGTTTTCCTCATTAACAAAATTTATGGTGTCTTGCTTTACTTTATTTTTCACATTATATTGATTTCATATTTATTATTCAAAGTACAAACAAGATATATGTTAATCAATCCTTGTGATTCAAGAATCTCTTTTAGAAATTATATGAGATTGAAATTAATTTCTTGTCTTCTTTAATCTTAAGATGAAGTTTATGCAAGAAAATTGTCTATAAGTTTCGTAACGAAAAATTGGTTGTGTACTTGGTACCCTCCACTTTTCATCTTTTTGTTGATGGATTGTTTCTCAGTTGTTTTCTATATCGCAATACCTCTATCGAAATTTTCCAGTATCGACTGCATTAGTTGCACACTGTAATTACTCACGTAAAGGGTGGTTGTGCATACCTTCTCCGGATGCTGACGTAAGTAGCAGGTCCGCACAAATGAAGACTTAATGAATTTAAAAACTTAAGGACTACACGTGCGGACCTCAGCTTTTCATGGTTTCTCAAAGCTAATATATATCCCGACCAGTTACGCTTTACGGACATACCTACGTGAAAAAGCGGGGTTTAACAACCACACCCAATATTTCATTTAGGCAATCTATATAGACTAACTCCAATATAATTCCAAGAGAATCAACTAGACAGTCGGACTCAATCAAGGAAAATATACCCAAGAGTTATATCTCTGTTTCTCAATGTAATCAGCAAATCAAACAGATAGAAATCCGCGACCCTGATTATTATGAGAAACAACTTGAGGCAGTACCAAGGACCAATGTTCAAGTGTCAATCAACAACCAAATGTTGTATTTACCAATTGATTGAACTACGCACAACCTGTGATATTTCAATTATATATAAAATATAATGCGGAAAATAAATAACACAAACACCAGAAGTTTTGTTAACGAGGAAACCACAAATGCATAAAACCCCGGGGACCTAGTCCAGATTTGAACACCACACTGTATTAAGCCGCTACAGACTCTAGCCTACTACAAGTTAACTTCAGACTGGAATGTAGTTGATCCCTAACCAATCTCACACTAATTAAGGTACAGTCGCGTTCCTTACGCCTCTGAATTCTAGTAGGACTCTACGCACTTGATTCCCTTAGCTGATCTCACCCACAATGAAGAGTTGCTACGACCCAAAGTCGAAGACTTGATAAACAAATCTGTCTCCCACAAAAAAGTCTATTAGAATAGATAAATTTGTCTCCCAAAGAAATACCTATGAAGTTTTTGTTTTGTCTTTTGATAAATCAAGGTGAATAAGAACCAATTGATAATTCGGTCTTATATTCCCGAAGAACAGCCTAGAAATATCAATCACCTCACAATAACTTAATTATATGCTAGTAGAACAAGTTATTGCGGAATAGTTATTGGTAAAAAGTAATCACAAAGAATGAGACGAAGAGCTTTGTGATTACTTTTTATATCTTACCTATCGGAGATAGATCTCGAGCAAATCTTAGAGAAGATAGTACTCGATAAGATAGAACAAAGCAAGATCAGAACACGTAAAGGAGAATCGAGTCTAGTAGCAACTAGTATCACACAAGAGGTGTGGGGATTAGGTTTCCTAGTTGCTAAAGTTCTCCCTTATATAATCTTTGAATCAGGGTTTGATAACTTTGGGACAAAGCAATCAATATTCACTGTTGGATGAAACCTGATTTAAGATTCAAGCTAATATCTTTCCACCGTTAGATGGTCTTAGCTTGTTACACACAAATAAAATATACTTTCATTTAGATATGGTAACAATACCTAAATGTGTATATGGAGTTGAATCAATAACAGTTAACCGTAGTTAGCCATATGGACACTTTTGTATTAACCATGTTCATCTTAACACTTCTAGATCAATTGATAATCAAATGAATCTATTTGTGTTACTCATATAGTTGTTCAATTGTTTATATTCTCATAGAAGTATACAAGACACAATTGAAGCAAAATCAGATTGATTCAAACGAATTAGTTCATGAACAATTTAACCACGGTTTGCAAAGATTGCATTCCTTGCAATCATTTTTTTTTTGTTTTTCTGTCATTAACTGAATAATAACAAAACAATTGGTAACTATTTGTTTGAAATCTTAACTAAGATATCTAGGAAAGCTTTGACTGCGATATTTAAGTAATTTTTCATGTATACGTTTCTCAAACAAAGAACTCGTGAAACAACCTATCTTGTCGTAATCTTATCAAGGTTAGCTACGTGTAGTAAAACGACCAGAAAAGAAATATCATACGTAAAACAAAAGCAAAAAGAAAATAAGTGTCGTAAATCAACAAGCTGTATGTAGAAGACTTAAAAACAATAAAGGAAATCAAAGTAACATAACTAATTAAAAAACTTTTTTCTCGATCGCATAAGGTTGAGTCGAAACTTCTTTTAGTTGACGTAAAATGTACTCTCTCCATCCAAGTTGAGTTGATAAAATTGGAATTTTATATTTTTCTTTTTATACTTGATAAAATTGATATTTTTCACATATTTTCGTAATTTGTCCCTACCTTGAAATCAGTGCATAACATAAAAATAATGTAGAAACTAATAAAAACCTTGAAATTAAAAAAATTGAAGGATGCGTAATGGGAAAAAAAAAATACTCTCTATCTCTTTCTTACCAATTTAATCAAATAAGCCCGGACGGAGGGAGTAGTTGATAAAAAGCTAACACCCACACCCAACTAGAGATAAATTCTTTGCTAAGCTAAAACACAAGTAAAGACACATGAGAGAAAAACTTACTATTGATGGAATCTTCAAGGGGGTCCCTAACTTTGAGGCTTAGATTACATATTTATAGGTTTGAGGAGGCACTTCCTCAATCATCCGGTACTGCTCAAGAGAGTATAATAATACTAGTTATTTGGGCTTAGGAGAACATAGGAGATATGGCATTCACGCCATCAACATTAGTTTCACCATTTATTCTGGATTGATTCATTTGAATAACCACAACTAGATATTCAATTTACTTGTTTGATGATTGCATGGAAAGAACTTCTTTAACTTCATGAGTTTTGGGGTTTTTAATTTCTTAACATGATGTCCAAAAAAAAAAAACACGTTAATAGTTATTATGCGCCATTGATAGCGTCCAATTTAAAAACACACATAATTTTTACAAATAGATTCATCTACATAGAATCTTACACCATAAATTCTCGTGGTAGCTTGGGATGATGTTGGCATCTTTTCCAAAATTTTGAATTCGAATAAATTTATATGCGATTAGAAAAAATATAAGTTAAAATGAGAATAAAATGGATATAAATATGCGTTTGAAATCCAACTATTCAACTATTAGATAATATAATCGTTGACCAGCAACATCATGCCTAAGCGGCACAAGCATTACCGCTCACTAATAGTGGCATGACCAAGGGATGGAAGATGTACCACTCGGTCAAAGATGCATCGTCCAACACACCTTCTGCGCATTCAATTTGGAGATTACAGTGCCTCAAAAAAAGTCCATAGAGAACGCTCTAAATATCCAATATTTATAGCTAAGGATTTGAGATTGAATATGGCATGACTGCTAAAAGGCATTGTCGGGAATCAGATTTAGCAGGGGATACCATTTTATATGAGACAGGAAAATTAAAGCCGATCCAGACCGTCGGATCACTCAAACGATGCCCCTGCTAATCCCGATAACCCCTTTAGCAAACATGGATTATGGTGCACCAAGTGGCTAGACTAAAAACGAGAACAGCGAAAAAGGCCGGTAGCAAGTGGACCTAAAAGAATGATCCACGTGGAATTCTGCAAATAATAATATTCATTCATCAGCTTTAGCTGGGGGGGTGTTAACAAGTCATTGACAGCTTCATTTTTGACATCAAAAAACCAACAAACCAATCATTTCTTTTCTTTTCTTGCTCATCCTCCTTACAAATGAAAAGAAGAAGACCTTCATCTTCATCTTCTTTTATTTGGTCTCAGAAAACAACATAAATTCGAAAAACAGAATAAATTAATTAGTAATTGTTTATACAATTTTTTGTGATTATTTTAACAAACTCCTCCATTTCCTGTACACTTCCTTTTTTTCTTTCTCTCTCTCTCTTTCTTACATTTCCTCTCTGGAACAATAAGAAGAGGAAGAAGGAGAAGAAGAACCCTAAATCGTGATCCGGGTTTGTATATTTTCCAGAGAGGAAGAAATATATACCTCTCCATCATAATCATAATATATAGGTAAGCACTTATTTTCATTTCCTATATTAAAACTCTGCTTAAATCTGGTTTTTTGTCCCTTTTATGTTGACTCTGAGATTTGCTTCAAATTCGTCGCGATTACCTTTTCTTTCCCATCTCTAATTAAATCTAGAATTCATAATAAGGTTATTTTTTGTATGCTCAGAGTTGTTTAAGTACAATGCTGTCAGAGGGCAATATCTTTAATAAATCGCAATTCAATCTGAATAATTTATCATGTCATTGAAATTGTGGTTAGTTCTTAGGGATAGCTTCACTGCCTTAGAATTGTCACAATGTCACATTTATTAAATTGCAGAAGGAGAATGATATAAAAAACACTGGTAGTTGCAGTTTCTTTGTGAAACGATTGATGAGAACAAGAAAACAATCGTAGTTGATGTTGCAAACTGAGTAATGTTGTTCCAACTTCATAATCGGTTGTAAAATTAAATGTCTTACTGCCTTAGTCATCTTATTAAGCTGTTTCGTTTAACCATATGGCGCAAACAGAAATTATATGATAAGATGTGATGTTGAAAGAATAAGCTGAAGTAGTCAACTTTGGGCATTCTCAATTAGGCAACCAACTAAGGGTGATTGAAGAGCTGAACTCAGATAAAATAATATACTGATGTAGACTATAGTTTATAGCATTTAAGCCTTGCAAAGTTGGGGATGATATAATATACGGAGGTGCTTCTTGATTGGTTGAAACTCTTATAGCGAAAAATGGAGGGATAGAGGTTAGGCGGAATGGACAAATGCATAATCTGGGGAAATGCAAGTGACAAACGCAACAAAGTCAAGAAAGAATATTTTGGAAATAGCCTATGTGATGGGAAAATGTAGCGGTGATATGTACTGAAGAGCTAAAAAGAAACATTTCGGATCAATGTAAACAGTTTCGTCTTTAATAATTTGTAGCTGGTTACATGATATATATTGAAAAATAAACGTGCTTCGCAATCTTTGGAGTACTTACGGAGACAAAGTGTGTAACAACCCTAGGTGATGATTTTTCTTAAATTTAGTGTACATTTGCTGTTTAGATAGTTGGATTTCTAGAGACTACTACCTATCAGCTGCAAGTTCCAAACTATTGAAATAGGATTTTCTCTACGGTTTCAATCATACAGAGTTTGGGTGTTTTTAATGTAGTCATAAAGTTCGCAAATGTTAATTTGCACGTTTGAACAATAACTTTATTTTATAATAGTTTTGGAGATGCTATTTAGGTCTATTGAACTCATGCCATTTATGTTGACACACACATTATGTGAATCAATTGTCCAAACATCCGGCGTTCATCATTTGAGTTGAACTAAAATATAAAAATTGCTCATTCAAATTTCATTCTTGTCTAGGATCACTTGTTAAGATACGATGCTCTATTCAGCATATATTATGATAATTAATTAGTTATTTCAATTTTAAGCTTCTTGCAGCATGTTATGACATTTTTATAATGCTCTTTAATCTTCTCTTACACGTGATTTGTGGAAAAATTAGGTCAGTAATACAGTTTTAGTTTCTAACATATCTTAGTATTATCCAAACTATACTGATGATTGTCCTTATATGCCACATTTTTGGGCAGTTAAGGTTTAATTTAGGTATGGCGAATTCGAAAGGGTCATCAAACTACAGAAATTTTTTACATGCTGGGCAACAATCACTACTTCCTCCCAGAATTCCCTTTCCAAGTGTGCCAACCTCATATGTTGACTATGGGTCTAATTCCTCAACATCCAGAGGTGTTCCAAAACCAAGGCAAGGACTTAAGCACCATCAACGTACTTCTTCTGAGAGCTTCCTCATAGAAGAGCAGCCATCTTGGGTGGAGGAACTCCTTAATGAACCAGAGACTCCTGTTAGGAGAGGTCATCGGCGTTCGTCAAGTGACTCTTTTACATATTTCGATTCTGCCAATGCTTCCATGGATTCCCTGTTTCAAGAGGACAATAAATTTAAAAATATAGCATCCTTACCTAGGACAGCATCAGGAGACTTCGATCACTATAGAGATACCAATCATGCTTCATTTTATCCAGAACTGAACTCTTTCATGAGACAGCAAGATAGGGCATGGGAACCATCCATGAATTCTATGGCCTACCCAGGTGGACTTCCATCTGGAAGTGATAACACTGTACCCCCCACCTCTGGGTACTCATGTCCTCCGCAGGAACCAGCTGGAGTTTCATCTATTCCCACAGAAAAGCAAGATCAAGAGGATTCTTCTGGTCCACATGATCCCAAGGTGTCCTCTGAAAGAAGGGACTATACCAAGCCATCTTCATCTGAAACTGATCCAAAACGTGCTAAACAGTAAGTTATCAGATCCCCCTTTTGTTGCAGCCATAATAGCTGTCTCTAGAAATGTATGATGCACTGGACTTCTACCTTTTGGCCTCAGCCAACTGATTATATGCGTAGTTGCATTAGATAAGCCCCATTAACCTCTTATGCATTTATCTCGTTTATGCTATTGGAATCATTACACTGACTGGATGTTTAGTAATCACGCTTTAGCATGAAGACTCCTGACTTGTTATGCATTTAATGCTCTCAAACTCATCATTAGCTGACTAAATAATTCTTGCCTGTTGTAATCTTGACCATAGAAAAAAACCTTATGAGCGTTTCCTGCCACATTAATCTCTTAGCTGGTTCATTTGCTTTCTCTAGAACGCTCTAGTGCTGATGGATCAAAACAAAGAAATCTTTAGTCCAGGAACCTTGAGTTATAAAACGCTTGTATCTAAATTTCTATTGTATATAATAACAGGCAATTTGCTCAGCGTTCACGGGTGCGGAAGCTTCAGTACATTGCTGAGCTTGAAAGGAATGTTCAAGCCTTACAGGTGAGTCCCAGATGTAGCGTGCTTTGCTTTCTATTTGACTAATGTTGTGTATCCCATTTCATGGTCAAATAGTTCAAATCACCTCATACATTTTTTCCCACCGTTTTTTATGAAGGCCGAAGGATCTGAAGTTGCAGCTGAAATTGAATTTCTAGACCAGCAAGGTCTTTTACTAAACATGGAAAACAAAGCCCTGAAACACCGATTGGATGGCCTGGCACAGGAACAACTCATTAAGTGCTGTGAGTATCTTAATATTTTCCCTCAGAAAAATAAAATAAGATAAAGTATCTTCAAATCCCAATCAATAGCCTTGTCTGACTTTTGCCTATATTTGTTATATATTTATCAGTTTGGACCAGAAATTTCTAGGCATACAGGCCCAATAATTTGTGATGCTAAAATTCCACTTAGTACAATAATGTCATTCACTTGAGACATTATGTTTCAGATAGGTTTTGGAAGGATAACACCCTTTTTTTTCGGGATCACTTGATTTAAAAAGCCCCTTAATTTTGGCGCCTGTTTAGTTAATATTCGAAGCAACACCAACTCTCTTTTCTTTTCTTTTTTTTTTGGTGATTTAAGTGGAGCAGGAAATGTTAGAGAGAGAAATTGCTAGGCTCCGAGTCTTGTATCAGCAACAGCAACTTCAGCAGCATCAACCACAACAGCGTGCACCTTCTGGTCCTCGTCGTTCCAGTAGCAGGGAGCACCTTAACCTTGATGCTCAGTTTTCGAGCCTCTCCTAAAGCATGAAACCGGTTCTGGTCGCGACCCTGTAAGTGGCTCACTTGGATTTGAAGTCTTGGGGAAAAGATAAAAATAATAAAAAATGTGCCATAATTTTATTTTTACTCACACTACCACTTCCTCCTGAGGTGAG
Source organism: Papaver armeniacum (assembly GCA_023531295.1). NCBI lineage: Eukaryota > Viridiplantae > Streptophyta > Magnoliopsida > Ranunculales > Papaveraceae > Papaver > Papaver armeniacum. Next base: position 67,592 of record JAJJWW010016318.1, read on the forward strand.
AGCAAGCAGTGGCCTCATTTTGATAAACTTTGAGAAACTGCTTGATCCTGACATATCGTGTTTTAATGTGCACCTGGTGGTCGTACGGTAAAATAAGAATCTTTTCTTCTGACTCATTCGACACATCGGTGGTGATGACTCGACAAGTTCTTCATGTTTCTGTCTCTGTATCTCTCTGTTGTATTCTATAGGCAATTGTACTTTTAACCTATAATCTTGGGTTTTCTTTGTTACCATTTGGACATCTTTCTTAACTTTGATTTATCAAGTAGTTTGCCGCAATGGGCTCTGTTTAGTATTTAAAGAAAACAGTAAAGAAAGGGAACTGCATATGTATTTCAAGTTCTCTTACTATTTTTTTCCTCATTATTTTTTTTTTCCTCAATCAATGTAAATTTACTGATCAATGTTCACCATAAAACATTACAAAAAAAAAAAAAAAAAACCATTTAAGGCTTTATACAGAAACTGAAAGAAAAACAAAATTTATCGGAACCTAAAATAGGCCTGAAATGGAGACTCTAAAGAGAAAAAATTACACGGACAATTGCCATTATTTCTGCAAAGAAATTTGTGGCAATGCCAACACCTCCGGCCACAGCTATCAAATATCTCCTCCACTGGTCCTTGCCACAAAATTATAACCAGATATTCCTTGGTTCTCTTTAGAAGCACCATCACAACATAGTAGAATTTTAGGATAAGTAGGCAGGGTGAAATAAACTTCCATCACTTTGAGGTATAAGTTTTCTATTCTTAATACCAAAAAAAACTTAAAATTTGAAGGTCATACTCTGCATTTCTCATTTCCCCTTCAGCGTGCATTCACACTCACCAATCAAGAATATGATCTTATTTTTAATCTGTTCAAAATTTTCAATTTCTTCTTCAAAGACAATTTTATTCCTCATGAACCAAATTTCCTTTAAAATAATGAAAGCAGCTGCAATCCATAATTCTTGTATCCCTGAGCTTCTATGGTTTGCTAATCTCAGTATATCATGAAAACAAATTGGATTTCTGAAGTTAAAAATATCACAAATCCAGCACCAAAACTTGAGACTGTAACTACAAAACCACGAGATATGATCAAGAGTCTCTTCTTCCTTATTGCACATATAACATCTAGAAGCCATCTGAAATCCTTTTCTTCTTAATTTCCTATCAGTTGCACAACTGCCTCTAGCAATTTTCCACACATTACTAGCTATAGTTGGGTGCACACAAGCTTTCCAAATCATTTTGAAATCATTCAGAATAGAAAACTTACTTCTTATATATTGCACTGCTGAAGCAACTGAAAAATTCTCAGTTACAATACCACTCCACACTAACCTGTCTTTTCTTCCATCAACAACTGCAAATTCATGTCACTCAAAGAATTCAAGCATCTCAGAGGGAACGTCTCATTCACCATTAGTTAAAATAGAACTAACCTTCTGATTTTATGCATGTGTATATATACTAATTTCCAGGGAATAGAGTTCTCAAATACTTTTTTTTTAACCCCAAGCATCCTCCCACAAAGAAATATCTTTACCATTACCCACTATCCACCTTGAGTTATTATTTACATCATTCATAACCCACTTCAACCCAGGCCAGATGGATGAGTGCTTATAGTAATTAATCCATTCACCATTTTTTATTTGAATTTAGCTTGAAAGAAAAAAGCCCATTCTTCAGATCCCTGTTGAATTTTCCAGACCAACTTCATTAAAAGAGCTCTATTAATAACATCCAATCTCCTTATTCCCAGACCTCCCTCTTCTAATGGGGTACATACTTTCTCCCATTTTAAAGTGACCAGCTTTTCACATTTGGATCTCCAGACCACAAGAAATTCCTAATAATTCTTTCACAATCTCTAATCATACTTTTTGGCCATTTGTAGATTGACATGTTATAAATGGGAATGCTGCATAAAACTGCTTTTATCTTGGAATGCAAGCATTTTTCCTTTCCAGCCAGCTAAATAACATTAAAATTGTTCCACCACACCTCATACATGGCTAGATTTTACTCTAGCAGGAAAGAGCATCACACCTAAATATTTGTCAAGAAAGTTGGACAACTGCATCTGACACCTTCAGCTATTGTTTCCCTTCTAATTTGAGTAGTGCCACCTACAAAGCATTTACTTTTAGTTACACTCACAATTTGTCCAGAGGATGCTTGATATTCTGCTAATTTTTTAATAAGTCTTCTAACATTTCTTCTATCACCATTATAGAATAAAAACATATCATCTGCAAAGAAGATGTGAGTTGGACACACCCCATTTATGTTGACCATCGGTATCAGTTTCTTTTCCACCACCATTTGAGATAAAGATCTACTTAGAACATCTTCAGCAATAATGGATAAAATATGAGACAATGGATCTCATTGTCTTAAGCCTCTATCCACTGAAAAATATGCAGCAGGACCACCATTGACCATAATCATATCCTTTGAGACTTGAACAAAACCTTCAACCAACAAATGCATTTATCAGAAAACCCAAATTTCTCCATAACATTAAACGAAAACTCCCAACTCAATGAATCATTTTGTGATATATATCTTCATTCCAACAATTCCACTTCTTACGCTTATTTCCAACTCATTCACCATTTCGGATGCTAAGACTATTTGCTCTTGAATTGTTGTGCCTTTAATGAATGCACCATCTTTGTGGAGATATGAGTTAACATAGCATACTACTAATTTTCATTGAGAGTATCTTTGTGAAAATTTTATAGAAAAAATTTGAGAGACCAATAGGTCTAAACTGATTAGCTCTCTTAGCTCTTTGAGTTTTAGGAATTTATACCAGAAATTTTGAGTTTAATCCATTTGGTATGTAGTATCTCCTCCAACTATATTGAATTGCTAATATAACATCTTTTCCAATAATTTCCCAGCATTTCCTGTAGAACCATCCACCAAATCCATCAGGACCACGAGCACTATCTGGATCAAGCTTATGCACAACTACTTTTGTTTCATTTGCACTAGGAATTGAATCAATTAAGGCTCTATCTCCAGCTGAAAGGACCTTGGGAATAACTCTCATAATATTATCGAAATTTGCACCTCATGAAAGTTGAATTTTGATTCAAAATGCTTCACCAAAACTTTTGAAATTTCCTGTTGAGCGGCAACAATATTACAAAATTTTGGGATTGTCTTATTTTCATATTGGTATGAAAGAATATGGTATTTTTTGCACCCTCCTCAGCCATTTACCTCTAGATTTTTTATGAATAATTTCATTATGATGACTAGTGACAATTTCTCGAATGCCTCTGGATGTAACAAGATCATTTAATAACTTTACATCCTTTGGATTTCTCATAGGATATTATAGCTTCCTCCATTACATCTTCATATGCTTTGAATAGCTTTGCATTCACATCCCCAAACACCTCCTAATTCCACTTCTTCTTCTTTTTTTAACATAATTTTCATATTTTAATTTTCTTCATATATGTAAAAATTGGAGTGCCATTGACTTCCTTAATCCATTCATGTTCAACAACTTTCATAAAACCTTCATGTGATAACCAAACTTTTAAAGCTCTAAAAAGGAACATTACCAGGCTTTGGAATTGCAATGTGAGCACCACATAAGGGATTTGTGATCGAGATATCCCTCTAGTCCCAACTTTATATTCCCAATTTAGGTAAAGATCCGACCATTTTGCATTATAAACTACTCTATCCAAATTACAAAGAATTCTTTTTACACCAACCCTGTTGTTGCACCATGAAAACTCTATTCTAGTTTTAGGAGAATTTATTAACTCACAAGAATTTAGACATTGATCAAACTCCAACATAGCACCCCTTAGAGGCCTCCTGCCTCCTCTTTTCTCATCCATTGTTAATACAACATTCAAATCACCTATCACCAACCAGGGTAGATTGAAGTTATTAATCATTTCTAGTTCATGCCATAAAACTCTTCTTTTAATAGTTAAGTTTGCACCATGAACACCGGTCACCAACACACCTCCCACATTTTTGTAATAGCTTTGCCTTGTTAAAGAAACTACACTAGGATCGGATATAAAAGCATTCCAACAAAACCATATATTGCCTTTTCTCTCTTCACTACTATTGTGGATTATCATACCAATAAACCTCATCATTTTAGCATATTTTGAAGTAACACTCGCTTTTGGTTCAACAATCCAAACCAAAGAAGGACAAATTTTTTTAAACTAAACTCTGTAACTTGTCTTTGGTTTTATTTCTCCTTAAGCCTCTGACATTCCAGTATAGAATTCTCATTTAGAAGAGGGGTTTTGAAGAGCATGACTCTTCTTTCAATTATCATTTTTTCCAAAAAAATTGCAGCCTATATTTTTTGGTAGTAATCATGCTCACGGAGTTTTTTTGTGCATTTGGTACTTTTGACATCTCAAAAATTACCTCCTTACTAAAAACAGTTGGTAACACTTTGCTAACATTTGTAGTAGAGGAACATCCCAACTCCAACATTTTATATACCTCCAAAGGATGAAAATCTTCATGACTATTAAGCACATTCTCACTTAATGCATTAAAAACTTCAAATCTACCAGAGGGAATTTCACCTTCTTCCAAATTGTTTATTTGACATCTCACAGTAGTAGATGATACTTCATTTACTGTCTCCCCACAATTTGCAGCTACACTACCAGGATCACAAATGTCAAATCCAATCACCATTTCAGTGTCTTTTTTATTTTTGTTCTTCCTTTTATATTTACTAGAAGTCCGCACGTGCCTACACACGTGCATAAAAATTGGGTCCATTAAACCTAAGGCACGTGAACAGGGTCCTTTCTTACTTCTAAAAAGAAATTTTTAGCTTGTAAATCTAAATTACTAATATACCCTCACTTTATTTATAAGGCATTTATTGATTAGGGAAGATTCGGGGGTAAAATGGTCCTAGATAATTTGCAGCTTCAAAATCACTGTACTAAGGGGAGTTCCCTTTATATATAGTAATAGATAATAGATTAGTAACCTTAGGCCTATTCCTATGCATATGCCAAACTCACGTATTTGGCATATATGCACCCACTATGGGTATGCCAAAGTGCCAAATTCATATGCTTATATGTCAGAAATAACATATAGGCATACACGATGGAGTTTTCATCGGGCGATAAAGACTACATCGCTCGATGGTCTCTTTATCTCCAGCGATAAAGACTTTATTTCTGAATAATTATATATACACTAGGTATCACCGGGGCCTACGGCCCCGGCTCAACCTTCTATTAGTATTCAACGGCAGGTAAACTTCAGTATCCAACATCGTATTTTTAGCTTGGTATGTTCCATCAAAATAATTTATTATTATGATATTTCTGTCATCCATGTATCTCTAATGATATAATGCAACCTGTGTTATCTAAGTATCACCATTGATGACTCGTTAGTTCCATTGTGATTAAATGATGACCATGATCATTCATTAAATGTGAACATCACATTTGAAAGTTAATGACAGTTAGAGTACAATGTGACTTAATGAGGATGTAAGCTGGGAATTTTTATCAAACAAATTAGAACATACAAACACAAGTATGAATGTATGGAACAATTTAACTATAGTTTAATTATTTACTTGAAACGAACATATGAATATTTCCAGTTTTTGCTTTAATAAATTATTCTAAATTTTTTTTAAGAGTTTAAAAACAATAAATTCTGAATTTTGTGAAAGCAATCTAGGAAATCTATGACAAAGAGAAAAACTTCACGATGCGAGTAAGATTTCAAATTACCAAAATAATATAATAAGGTAAATAATGCAAAAACCATTGAAGATGGTCGAATTTGTTAATGCCTTTTGGCACAACCAAAATCCAGGAGAACCATATGATATTACCTTATCATGAATATAAATGACACAAAATAACAAAATAATTTAGATCCATCAAAAGTGACCCTCTAAAGTGAGTGGATATTTTTTTTCTTTCATTCATGAATATAAATCTTCTTTTTTGGGAATTTCATTATTATTTCATACGCTAGTTATGAAATAGTTATATTCTTTCTCGAGTATAGATTTTGTCTATGGTGATTCTACATTTTTATTTTGCTTGTTATGTTGAATCGACAAAGCCCTGTGTTTCTGTTTTGATTTCAACTTATCCATATTTTTATAAACCGATGTCATGTAGTTGTGAATCTCCTGTTTGGACCGATCTTTTGGAAAAAGACCGATGCACGCAAGTTGTTCACACACCATTTCTGTAACCTCATCTCCAAAAAATGCAATCATATATACTTGTCAATTTCCTTCAATGTTTAATCGTCTTCCTCATTTTCTATAAACTCTTATTTCTTCTAATAAGTTTTCATGTGGGAGTAAGATACCGATGTTGTAATGAAACTTATCGTCATACTTAATCTAATCATAATCAAATTCATACAACATCAAAAACTAAAAATATGTAATGTTAACCTTTCTGCATTTTTTTTATATTATTTAAAATTTTCTAGCTTAATGCATTTTTTTTTTCATATTCTTTCATACACTTATTTCATCTCGAGTTCATGTTTAAACAACTCTTTTTAGAATCAAACTACTCAAAATTTTACAATCATCTCCAACTATCAATGTTGTTTTGTTTCTCTAGATCCTGCAAGAAGTTCTCCAATTTACAAACAGATTTCACAAAGAGTATATACCTCTTGTATTGCCTTTTTTTTTGTGGTACCCTTTTTTCCTATTCTCCATCCCGATGCTGACAATTTTCGAACTCAGGTCGCTATAGTATCATCACCCTTCAACTTTAATCTCAAATAGAGATGGGTTAGATTTTTCGTCCGGAAATTAGGTGCAATTAATTTTCTCAACCTATTCCAATTACTATATGTTTTTCCTGGACCCTCTAAGAACAAAAGAGTGTGCATATGAGTTAAACCACGTTTTCGAAATTCAATTGTAACACATGTGCTACCGCATTTCCAAACACATCCTTTCATGATTTCTTTCATCAATTGAATTGTTCAATCTTCTCTCCTCAATTTGAAAACATGGGCTATCCGATTGGGACGATCTAAAGTACAATAGTGCAGTATAAGGTTATAATCTCGTCTTTAATTTCTAAACAACTCGTACATGTGGCTATTGTAAAGAAGATATATGGATGATGATTAAAATATATCGATTGAATCTTGATAAATATCGATCAGACGCCTAGGACAATGACTCACATTTTTATCCATGGGAGTGACATTACTTAGAATCTTATGTGCGAAAGAATACTTAGCACATAATACATTATGTTGTAAGAGAGTATTCTGAATTGTCCTAAGAAAATCTCGGTCCACTAGGGAATTTGTTTTGCCCGCAACTAAGGTCTTAATTAGTCTCGTGTATATAAAATTGAGAAGAAAACGGTTCCCTTCCTTCGTGGGGTACTTATGCTCCACTCATGTGTTGAAGTTCCCCTTGTATTGAAAAGTACTTTGGAACCTTTCCTTTTAGAGCTATTTTATCGTAACTACAACCAAAGTAGTCAAAATCGTTCCTCGGCCCTACTCGGTTGGGGAGCGAAGAACGAGGTTCAATAAGTTCGGACTTGGAAATCGCCAAAACTCGGTCTAATACTCAGAATTTATTTATTAGAGACATATATATTGTTGCTCATAAGTCATGATTTTTACCTAACAAAAATTAAAATTTTATCACTATCATGTAATTAATTGTATAATATTGTTATATTGAATGTATTCATCATGTATTTAGAGGTTTTTATATTTAATAACTCCCATGTGAGGGGTTACGAAATTTTTGTTTTTCGATTTTAGTACATGCAAGGCCTACTTGGAAAAATCGTTAACTTGTTTTGCTAAAAAATCGGTCCAAATCGAAAAAATCGTCCGCCTTAATCGCTAAAACGGAAATGGTTTGGAATCGGAGATCGCCTCGGTCATATATCCTGTAGCGATTACTCGGAGAGTAATTGGCCTTGGAGAGCGAACACATCTATATTCTATAGAGCTTCCTTTGCACGAAGTGCTTGCTGGGCAACTCCTCAATTCTAGTCCAACGAAAACAAAATATTTTAAGATTAATGGCAAGAATTTAGTGCAAGCACTACGGCACAAAGATGCATAATTGATTCCATGACTCTTAGTACTTTTGACGGAGATACGTACGCTTGACATGTATTGTTTATCAAAGTTAAATTCATCTACTTGATCAATGCACTTGACTCGCAGAAATTTATGTATCCCGATCACTTGATAAATCAGATACATCATTGAATAATTTGACTAATGAGATGGAGGAGTAATCTACCCATGTTCTCAAGAATTCAATAGATAATTGTACATTGAGTTGGTTCACATGGTTCCCGTATTTCTGTTGCTCTCGACCTTTCCCGACTTCCTTATACCATTGTGCTTCCTTCTCACGGCGTGTTTTTTGGGTAGACGATCGGGATCCCTAGTAAATCATGTTATCGTATAACTATGTTCCACATGGACATCGATTACATAAATAACAACACATGTATATTATGAAAAAGATTTATAATACATTAACTCAGAGTGATCAGACACGTGGATGTGAATGCTCCTCTAATGCAAAACCCATCTTAGAATTTTGTTATATGTATTCTCTCTCACGATGTTTACATTGCTCGATCATTCATTGGTGGCGCTTATGCGATAGAAATTTGTAGTAAAGCAACACATGTACGTGGATGATTCATGTACATCAAACTTGGTAGAAAGGTAGGAAAGAGAGTCATTTCCTTTCATGTGTCCTGAAGTTGGTATGTTAATCCATATATAAGTACAATATATCTATGCTTCACTAAGAATCTTTTGGATTATGGTTTTAGATTTATTATAAGTGACATGTTTATTTGTTCGTAATTAGTTCATGTATCAGCAAGGATACTTGTTCAGGACATTCGGATGGTACCGCCCTGGGTATAAGGGTTCATGGTAAAATTGTTTATCAGTTGAGAGATGGAGGGTTTAAATATTATTATTTTTTTTTTGATTTTTTTTTTATTAGAAGGTTAGATGTTGTTGAGTTGTGAATAGAGAGATGTTTCGGAGCTGTGAATAGCACATTTTTTAATGACATGTCTATTTCATTATTTTTAAAGGTTTAAACTACATCCTTGTGTGCCATGAGAAGACAACTGCATTCCTTGGAATTTTCATGTAAGGAAGCCATTTTATATAAGAAAGCCAACTACCTAGTATTTGAGAGTTCACTGATTACACAATTATCGTAATTGATCAACATATGAATAGTCATATTACCCTCTCCTTTTTTTTTCCGGATTTTGGTAGGCTTGGGAAGTGGTTTGTTTTTATGCCTACTTGTTAAACCGCAAGTGCACGGTGTCTACAATGCAGAACTGGGCAAATACGGGTCGATCCCACAGAGAAATGGAGTGCTTATGTTGATCTATGGCTTTACTTAACTGATTTCTATGAAATGTAACACAAATATGGGGGTTTGTCGATACGACTGACTTGTTGTTGTAATTGTAACTCAGGTTGTAGATGGATAATGACAATTTGGAGAATACTAGGGTGGTGAATCCATCTTCTAACCTCATGCTAAAGCAATGAAACTTAAGCTATTTCTTGTGCCTTCCTTTGAAGGTCTAAACTAGATTTTCATTAACTGATTCTACTAACTCCCCTAGTATGAGTCTTCTTCTTACGTACAACTCATCAGGGGTTATTAGCTTCATCAATTGCTTACTAATCCTAACATATTATACACATCAAGAATCGGACCAAAGACAGACATGCTTATCATGAAAATTAGGGTTTCATAAAACACCTAGTAGTTTACTTAGAACATAATTAGACAATACAAATAAACTAAGCTTGGTGCTCTGGCTAGCCCAGGCATAAGCTTCAAACATCCTCTCCTCACCATCTTTATACATCTTACATCTTACATCCTTTCTAACACTCCAAACTTGCAATTAATGAAAACCCATACCTCTTTCTTCCCTTACTCGTCTCGAATCGACCATGCGGGGGTTGTTGGTGAAACCCTAACTCCAATTATCTCTAACCTAGCTTCTAGGGTTGGAGAAGCTATGAGAGAGATGATTCGAGATAGAGATGGAGAGCAAGTGGCTCTTGATGATGACAGGAGATGGAGTGGTGGTGGTGATGATGATCTGCACGGGTATGGGAGGAGAAGAAGAATGATGGTTTTCGAGTTTTACGTCGGAGAAGAAAGAGAAAATGAAGATGAAAATGTGTTTGGTCGATGGGGGGTATAGGTGTAGGAATTTTGTTGTGAAGCGAGGTGTAGCAAAGATCGATGAGAAGGTTGGAGCGGCGTCGGATCTCGGAAGTGTAAGATCTCACGGCTTAGGATATATGTGGTTTTGGTGTGGAGCGGGCGTATCAAGAAATGATGTGTAGAAGTGCAGCGGCGTTGGATGCATGAGATGAAGATCTCAACGGCTTGGAAAGGACGGGCTCGGATCCGGGTCATGGATAGCTCAAGCCCATGTCTTGTAGATGGGTTGCTCCTTGTTGAGTTGCAACCGACAGTTGAGGCTTTGGCTTTCTGCTCCATAGATGCTCGTCTCCAATTTTCTGCTCTTTTGGCTCCTCAATTTCTCCGAGCTTTATTTATTACCTAAGAACACAAAATTAATTAGTACAAATATTTATTCTTGAAAACAAAGAAAACACAGAATCTGGGATAATATCTGATTTATGAACACAAAAGATGAGTTAAATGCCAATAAATAGATGTATAAATATGCAATATTTGGCACTCATCAAATACCCCCAAACCTGAATTTTACTTGTCCTCAAGTGAAACGAGAAATTAGGAAATCCTAACTATACCACTGTCGCGGGTCTCTCGAATGCATTTAGCGTATGCACTAAGCCTTTAAACCCCTAGGTGTCCCTAGTGGACGAGTTGTAGTCTCGTGAGGGTTTACCAGAGGTGTACCCACAAAACCTTCTCCAACCCGAGTGTAAAAGAGTCTCAAGCATCCAAGGAGCTATGAGGACATATAGTTTCTGCATGCTAGTAACAAGAAGTTAGAACTACCAAAGAACACATTCTCATCCTTAAGTCTTTGGCGAGAAGTAACCATACCATATGAAAGAATTCGGATTCGATTGTGATCATAAGCCTCGACTTCTGCCTCACCACTAGGGTTTTATGATAATTGCACTCAAAAGATCGCTTTTAGTCTCTCATGTGTGCGAGGCGGGAATAAGAGAGAAATCCTGCACACGTTGTAGGTAAGAAGGATAACCTTCCGAAATAATTTCGGAGACTCCACAAAAGTGTGGACAAAAAGAATCTTTTACGATGATCTCTAAGAAAGGAAATCAACCATTAGCGAGGATGGGAGTACTCACTTACCTTCTCACCCGATCGGCAATTAATATCACTCTCTCAGCATTCATAGAAACGTCTTCAATCTTCGGTCTTCAAATGTTAATGACGAACTTCTGAACTTCACAAAAACTTGATAATTAATTTTTTTTTTTTTTAGAATTACAATAAAATAATAAAACTCAATTTTCCACAAACTTCATTAATTCTCATCTTCTTTTCTTTTCTTTGTTGCACGTAAACCTTGAACTATCTCAACTTTTCTTCAAATATTGATGATGCTAAAGCTTCTTTGACGATGATGTGTTTATGAATCTGTTGATGTTGTTGAGAGGGAGAGAGTGATGCTAACTGCAAATCGATATTTAGAAGGAGTTTTCATCTTTAAATGTCACCCTCATGATTGACAAAATTAGCACTCAAGAGATCAAAAATAGTCTTTGAAAGTGGTGCGAAGTTGGGTAGCTCACCATTCCTACCTAGGAATTGACGTACGGTGACACACACTCTAATGACTTTTCTAGAAAGTTGCAAAAAATTGAAGGTTGGTGCCTCACTTGATGTAAAATGGGTAGTCTCCACTATGGGTGATCACAATTCTACTACCGAATATCTAAAAACGACACCTAATTAGCCCTCGGTATGGTTAAATCCAACTTTAACGCTCTAATCAACTAAGAAACCCGATTGTATTCTCCGGTACTTCCAAGTTCTGTTATTTTGGTCAGACTCTCTATGTAAACATAGCTAGAAGCATGCTAGTGACTCTAAAATCTCTAAAAGTTGGAGGTTTTTATGTGCATATTTACAAAAGAGTTTTTTTTTTTTTTTAAACAAAGACTAAAAACTCTACATGCAAATGCACCCCCAAACCTAAATCAAACATTGTCCTCAATGTGTATGAGATAATAAACAGTCACATACCATGAGAACTATGTTGATAAGAGAAAAGGGAAGAGATTACCGGTATGTCGGCGGGAGCAAGGTTAGAGCTTCATTAGTCAAGGATAGAATCCAACATTCTCAGTGGAGATCATATCGGATTAGCACAATATATGCACAAGAAGACTCAACCGATTCAAGAAAGAAAAATTTAACAAGTCCTCTTGGATTATATACAATGAAAATTCACCATATACCAACAATCTAAAGAGTTGAGGATCAACCCAAAAGACAATATGTACAAACATCAACAGCCTTACACAAATATAACATGAGAGTGCAGGAAAGATTGCATATGTGAACAAGTTACCCCCAAACCTAAACTTGTCAACAGATGTGTTCTTGAGCACAAAATCTTGCAATTTTAAAGGTACATCATGTAAGAATATTTCTGCACAGAAATATCTTGTTGGGCCATATGATATCTTTGGTTAATTTAGAATATGGCTAAACATGTTGGTTACAAATATTGGGGTCCTTTCATATTCCCTCTTCCTTGATGGACGGTCGAGATTAAATGAAAAATCTAAATCCTATGAACCTTGGTCCTCCTTCTACCTATAAAAGGAACTCTATAACCATCAAAATTGGGTTCAAGAATTTTATTATTCATTACACAAAAAGTCAAGAAGGAGAAACTAAGAAGTTCCACAAGGTATTATGACTACAGTGAGATGATCGATGACTGACTACGTATTAGCGCTATAAGGTATTTCTCATAAACCATTCTTGTAGATTGATTGTGTGATTATCATGAAGTTCAACGATCCTAAATCAAATATCTATAAAATTAAATCTTATAGTTGGCATCTAGAGCTTGTGTTTAGAACTCATGATCCCGTTAATGTTGTGCAAAAAATGTGTAGTTTTTGTTCGTTATTATGTACTCAAACTTCACACTTGGTTTTATGCATCTCGCTGTCATAATAAGATCGCTATCAACAATGGCATGAAATCCGAATCACGCATCAACCTATTTCAGCCGCATCAAATTTTTTTAGGTTTGATCGTCTCTTCCGTTAGTTTGGCAAACAAAATAAAATTATAACGTTGTGGGCCTGTCGTTTTAGGTTAGACAATTTTGTTTATAATGGACATGGGTGTCTACGTATTTGTAAATGTGCCCGAATGATAGTTCTCGTAAGATGTAACATGGATTTTTTTTTTTTTTTTGGCATATGGGTGAACTATTGGTTAATTGCATATGAAAGGCATGCATTACTGGCTAGTGCCATAATGGAAGGCATGTATTATATTACTGCCATAATGAAAGGCATGCATTACTGGCTAGTGCCATAATGGAAGGCATGTATTACTGCCATAATGAAAGGCATGCACTATTGGCTAGTGCCATAATGAAAGGCATGCGTTACTGCCATAATGAAAGGCATGCACTATTGGCTAGTGCCATAATGAAAGGCATGCGTTACTGGTTCAAACTTAATCCAACCTTGAATTCACAATTTTATGGAACTATATAATAAAAATAGGATTGGTCTATAATAAAAATAACTAATTTTTATAATATTGTTAAGTACTTATATAGTGGTTTTTATCTAAAGAAATGCGATCAAATTAATATGCTTCCGCTTTATCGAAAATATTAATGTACAATCTGAGCCGATTTTTATCGAATGATTTTATGACAAATTTTATGATCCAAATTAATTTTTACACCATTAAAATTGTGTGTCCATTGTGAAATGATTAGGGTTTGTTCTCCCTCGATGTTGATTGTTTGATAATAAGATTATATGCTTAAGATATTATGTAGAGACTCTTAGCTATCACCGCAGTGATACTAGAGTATATTTCAGCATACCAATAATCATAATGTTATTGTAAGTATGAATTTGCAAACCGTAAAGTTTAGGTTTTACAGTTATTGACCTATTATGATAATGGCATTATTTTAGTTGATTGGCTATCACCACAGTGATGTCAAAATGTTTTTCGGCCATGTTTTTTGTTAAATGCTTATAATATTTATTTACTTGAATATATTAGAACAATAATCACCCACGGGTGATTTGAGTTCACATATTTAAGAAAATATTGAATGGTATGATCTTTATTCGATCATACATTATGGATCTGAATCACTTTACGTCTTCATGAGTATCTAGTGTCATTTCTCTTCATTTTCAAACTTGAGTGTCGGTTTTGTTGTATTAGACATAAAAATTAAGATCATGACTAAGTAAATTCTACATAATTTTTGTTACTTTGTATAAAATGCATAAAAGAAAATTTGCTTAAATTAAATCATTATCGAGTTAAGTAACCCATTATAGTATTTTCATGAAAATTGTTATTATGTGTTTAATATCCAAAATTTATTGCATCCTCTAATAAATTAAGGTTTTGTTTTTGGATACATTCTCAAATATTTGTGAAAATGACATTCATTGCCTATTCTTCCACCGTTATTGAATTATACTTATAGACTTGCTTCATACACGATTTTGTTTTACGAAAAATTCATTATATTTGGACATTTTTCAATTAAAGGGTGTTGTTATTTTTACAATTTATATATGATGACATGCCTTTGAGTAAAGGTTTATGATTAATGTTTTAGGGTTACTCATAATTGTTTATAATCGACTAAATTTATGATCAGATCAAGTATGTCCATATCATTGAGTGGGACTGTGCAATATCACAAGAAAAGTTAGTGTGATATTTGCAATTGTACATGTTTGTTGGATAGTTTAGTTATCACCACAGTGATGCTATGCTCTTATCTGGTAAGTTTTGTATATTTTGAGTCCTCTTAGTTTGATTTAACGATTAGAACAATACTGCTCACAAGTAGTTTTTCCTTCACACGTTAAACAAGCATTAAGGTTATCTAAATGTTTCATATAAATGTGAAATAATAGCTACCCGCAGGTGACTACAATTCACATTATATTAGGTTGAACATATTTAGAATTATTGGAGTTTGTTAATACATTTTAGGACGTGAGTTGCCCACAGGTGATTCTAGTTGTAGTATTTGTGAGACATAATGTTGAATTACGAGAATGTAAAATATCCATAGATATTTTTCATGTCTCACATTGTTCCTTGATAAGGTTTTACCCACAGGAGAATCTTATTGAATGTATGTAACTATTGTAAGCTTAATTGTCATTTATCTCTATTATAAATTTCAGATTTTGTTCTTATTAATTGTATATTATGATTATTTTGTAGACTTTTAATGGTCCAGTTTTGGGAAGATAAAATTATTTATCACCCGATGATTTTTCGCGTTCTTTGTGTAAATCTATCAATTGCATTACGAATCTCAATCCGTGGGACGTTTTCTTGAACATTCATTATTGAAATGGGAAGGAAATTATAGAGAAAGCGAAAATCATAAAGTCTGATAAAGGTGGTGAATATTGTGAAAGGTATGACAAAACAGGATAATATCCTAAATCTTTTACGTAGTATCTCCAAAATTTTTGGATTTGTTGCTCAATACACAAGGCCAACTTATCCTTGGCATAATGGTGTATAACAAAAGGCAAAATCATACTTTTATGAAAATGGTTAGAAGCGTGATGAGTTATGCATAATGACCACACATCAGTGAATGTATGTTCTTTCAACAACTGTGTAATTTAAATAGATTTCCGAGTAAAGCAGTTTCAAAGACACACTTTGGAATAGAATGGTTGGAAACCTAGTTTAAATCACCTTTAAGTTATGGTTGTTCAGTTGGAGGTGAGGGCTTACATTCCAAAGAATGAAAATTGGATTTGAAAACTATTATTGGTTCATTGGTTTTCCTAAATGATCAAAATGGTATACTTTAACGTTCTAACCGTAGTATGAGACTTATTGAAACCAAAAATATAAATTCGTTAATGATGGCATAATCAGTGGGAGTACGTGGATATATTTGTTCAAGAAATCATGATAATGATCCCTTTATTTAAGATTGCTACAGATATTGTGAATCTTCTCATTATCAGAATATTAGATAATGAAAGACCACAAATTACTGACCCAATACTCCATAATATAACTACTGCCAATAAAGAAATTTTTTTGATAACAACATGAACCGGCATTAAGAAGGTCTCAACAGAGATTGTAAGAAAGTTATTCATGTTGTTTCAGTGATTTTCTTACAAGAATTTATTACATTTTGATATGGAATGGCAAAGACTCGGTTTTAGGTTCACAAATATTATGTGTAATAATTTTGATTAATGGATTAATGCTATGTGAGTAAAAAAAAAAAAAAAAAAAAAAAAAAAAATAATTGGTTGAAAGTCAAGTCTCGGATATTGTTTAATTGCTCGAAAGACACAAATCAGTTGTATGAAAGTGGGTCTTTCGACCTAATACGATTGTAATAGCAATTTTAAACGGTATAAAGCAAGACTTATTTCCAATGATTTTACTCTGAAATGACGCATTGATTATAACTAAGTTTTTCTCTCATGTCAAATAAAGACTTATTCAGAATTATCATAGTATTATTAGTAGCTCAGTATGATCTAAGAGTTGCATTAATTAAATATGAAAATAGCCTTTATTAAAGATAAATTTTAGTCTACGAATTTTAAAAATCAAAGTATGAAATTTAAGTAGCCTCCCATAATGGTATATGAAATTCAACAAAACTATAAATGTTTCAAGTTTTGGATGAAATTATTACAGGTTTATGCATATACCTCAAGATCAGTGGGAGAAATTCATACTCTTGGTCTTGTATGTTAAGACCTACTACCTACGAGTAGTGATCTTGACTTTATGCATATCTCTATATTTTTTGAAATAAAGGATGTGAATGAAGCTTACCATGTGATAGTAATATCATATGGATTACTAAAGCTCTCATATAAGGAATATATCGAATATTCAAGGAATTTTGAGGTAATAACATATTTAACATATTTTATTTCATGTTGGATAGAAGATATAAATTTAATCTTCAATACGTCTTAATTCTGATATGAAACTCATAACAAGTTGTTAATATGTTAACTAATTGCCTAAAGAATCAAGAACAAATTACGGAAAGCTATCAAGAATTTTTGAGATACTATTTTAACTTATGTCTTATAATTAGTTAGCAAACCCAACAAGAGTTGATTGGGTTTTAAGACTTCAATTTTTGTGGATGTATGGATTCTATAAAGGAAGAATCCATTAATACTAGTCCCACAATTGAGTTTGAATATTTATGACTGCGATACTTAGAGACTTAAGGTTTGTCTCTACATTCTTTGAAATTTCTTGTCTTAGCTTTGACATTAAAGCACGATATGATACAAAAGGAACAAAACACATGAACCTTGAGTATATATGTGTGAATTAGGAAATTCAGAAACAATAGTTGTTCATTTACCGCTTAAGCACAATTGCATTCGGAGATGCACTTAATGAACAATTACCTTTTAAGACCTCTTAAGAAAAGATTAAAATCTTAGGTCTGTGGGAGTAATTGATTATTGAATTCAGCTAATTTATGTGCTTATTTTTGAAAACTAATTGAGCTCTTAATAATGTACTTTTGAATTTATTTTTGTATCCATATTTAGTATACACTTATGTGAATGGATGAATGTTAACAGAAATTGTCTTTCTTTTGAAGACATAACTGGACCATTATGATATCCCCATTTAAGGCCTGATTAAGTAAGTTGCTTGTGTTGTGGTACATGGAAGGGAACATGTTGATAACAGGACAATGTGCCACCGCTATGACTCGCATGAGTAATTTACTTGATCAAGGTATTATGTTAACCATTAAATTTTGTTTAGCAAATTATGTGCGCCTTAAGTTTTCTACGATTAACCATTATACAAATTATCACATGGACCCGGTGGGAGAATGTAAGAATATTTCTGCATAGAAATATCTTGTTGAGCCATATGATATCTTTGGTTAATTTAGAATATGGCTAAACATGTTGGTTACAAATATTGGGGTCCTTTCATATTCCCTCTTCCTTGATGGACGGTCGAGATTAAATGAAAAATCTAAATCCTATGAACCTTGGTCCTCCTTCTACCTATAAAAGGAACTCTATAACCATCAAAATTGGGTTCAAGAATTTTATTATTCATTACACAAAAAGTCAAGAAGGAGAAACTAAGAAGTTCCACAAGGTATTATGACTACAGTGAGATGATCGATGACTGACTACGTATTAGCGCTATAAGGTATTTCTCATAAACCATTCTTGTAGATTGATTGTGTGATTATCATGAAGTTCAACGATCCTAAATCAAATATCTATAAAATTAAATCTTATACATCATGCAAAAGGTCTAACTCAAAATGAGTTTTGCTAAGAACAGGCAGATATACACATTCCAACTGTGGCTCCTTAAAAGTGTTATACTTTGATGCAAAATAGTCCAAGAGGACTTGGGAAGCACAAAGCTCTAAGCCTAAATTAGGAACTCTCAGAAAAGTTGGTTTTGCAATTTTGTTACAAACTACACCTAGGTTTGGTGGAGGAATTTCAATCTGTGCCTTAGGAGAGAGATTAGGTACATCTAAGTTGTTTTCATGTATAAGGTCATTTGCACCATCACACACTTTCCTAAGGTCAGAAAAAGAAGGTAAATCATGCTCACTTGCATAGAGCAATTCATCAATCTCCATGTCATAATCGTCAGAGGAGGCAACATATTGTGACATGGGCAGGGAATCAGACACAAAAATAATATCATGATCCAAAAGAACATTAGTGTCAACAGAAGATTCATCCTTTCTTAAGTCACAAACAAGTTGTGTAGCATGCTCACTGTCACTGAAGAATTTCACAAACCCAAACTCAGAGTTAACATCACATGTATGAATGTTAGAAGAAGTATCATTCATAGGGTTCACAGAAGAGACGCTTAACGTCTCTGAACCCAAAGATTCCATCATATTTTCAGCATGCACATGCTCTTCTAACATATCATAATCATCATCATCATCATCATAACAAAAATGCATTTCCCTATTAGCATTTCTAGTGTACTCATTTACCTCTAGATTAGGTTCATATTCAGTGTTAGTTGCATGAGTGGGAATAGAAACACTATTTTCAGAATTATCAGAGATAACAAACATCCTATCATAGACTTCTTTCCAATCTTTATTTTGTACCTCAATCAGGTTCATTTGAAGAATCATAGTGAGATGTTCAAGTGAAGGGGAATCTTCACTAGTGGGTATGCATGTTTCATATGAAGGATCATTACATGGTTGCGCATATGGTTCACTAGAGAAGGGATGATTATGAATTTTCCATCCAAGTATATCATTGTTTTGCTCTATGAGCTTATCCATTAGTGACTGCATACAAGGAGTTGGGGAGTATAGAATTGTTCATCTCCCCACTGTGGTTGATGATACATGTGCTCATAATGATTAGGGTATGAATATTCAAGGTCAGGGCCCTGAGAAGGTTCATAGTATTCCCTAAAATCACTATGGTCTGTGGGGGGTTCATATTGTGAAGCATACCCGTAAGTAAGCTCTATGATGGATTTGTTTCCATCCCCAGTTGCAGACCAAATTCCTGACATGATCTAGCAACTCAATTTGGGCTCAAAAAGAAGCACTATAGCCTAGCACACATCAAGTATACTAAGTCCAGATGCAAGCCCAAGTTATGCAAAGCCCAGTGTTGCACGACCCAGTTATGTGGGTTTCGGTTTGTATACGGCCTGATCTTTGTGCAACCTTGATTATGTGGGCTCAGTTTGGTTTATGTGGGTTTTAGTTTGGTTTTGTGGGCTTTAGTTTGGTTTTGTGCAGAGCCCAGGTTATATGTAGCCCAGCAGTTGGACAGTGGGCTTTAGTTTGGTTTTTGTGGGCTTCTGTTTATGTGCATCCCAGGAAGTGTGGGCTTCAGGCTATGCAAAGAACAAGTTGCACAGCCCAGTGGTTGTAGGAAGCCTGGTGGTTATGTGCAAATGCAGTGGTAATGGCACCCAATTTTTCAAAATTAAGCACAAAGAAGTGCTTGCTGTTGGAGATTTCACAGTTTGTCTTGGCAAGATTATGCACAGGTAATTCACAGCACAGCACAGGATGGTAAGTGCACAAGAAAATCCAGGAAACTTGTATGAGGTGCTCAAGGTGCAGCAGGTGCAGGTTTTGTGCGTGGCATACAAATGAAATGCTAATGCAAACTCAGACACTTAACACTTACTCAAATAGCTCAGGGTCATGCACAGATTGCAGATGTTGCGGTTAGAGATAGACATCACATGCATAAACCCAAGAAAAATAACCACGGATGCACAAATGTATGCACACAATCGCGCAAGGCAGAAGGCTCAACAAGTTCAACAATTTTGCAGTTTTTGCATAATAAATAGCCACACAAGTACAGCCGACAAGTTTGCATAGGTTCGCAGGCTTACACAGCACAGTTAGGCACAGAGTCGCAATGCACAGAACAGGATTATGTGAAGGTTGACAGGTGATCAATGAGAGTGAAAACAGTGTATGTGTTTGAAAAACAAGTTAATTACTGACACAAGGTCAGTTACCTAGCATTCATTCTAGTGCCACAAAAACACATACAACAGATGAAGAAATTTCACTCAAGCGATGATGCATAGAGCACGGGGTGGCTCAATACTTCAGCAGGTGACCATGCGATTCAAAGCTTCACTAATCAAATGCAGAGATCCGACGCAGCAGATGAACAGGTTAAGCTCTTTACGACATGCTACGAGTGTCGACACAATCAAGTAACCCCGGTTTTCGGGGATGTATAAACAAAAATGCGGGGCGAGATGAAGTCAACTGGGCTGGTTGATGTCACTTTTCAAAGATTGATGTACCAAAAATGCAAGGCCGATGGTTTATCAGGTGAATAAGGCTTAGCATTAGGCACGAGGTTATCACGGGATTGGCTAGCCTTAGGGTTCGAGCATGCATAAAGGTGCGGGGTATGTGGCATCAAGCGCCGAGTTGATATCAACTAATTTAGTTGTCTTCCTTGGGGTTGCAGACTAATCGACCAAGCTGCGGCTCACACTCAATGACTTCGTGGGCTGGAGTTGAGCACAAGGCGGATGATTATGCTCACTCAAGTCACTCAACACTCATTCGGATGCTATAAGATCACACACAATGCTAATATCAATTCACAAATGCAACGGGGTTGTGGGGTAATGCTCGGGGTATGCAACTCAAATGGCTATACAAGCATAACATCGATTTTAATGATTCATGCACACACCCATACATTTCAGGCAAGAGTCATGGCATACTCAGTTAACAAGTGTATAATTCACATATCACGGAGTCACTCACCTTATTTTCAGGGGTTGCTCAGGGCTTTGCAAAACTCAAGTTTTGCTCCTTTTTCTTCTCCTCCTTGGGCTTGCTCAGCAGAGGATATGGGTACCTGTTGCTCAGAGGGGAATTTCAGTTCTCATAAAAGTGCAGGTTATAGCAAAGGGAATGAGCATTAACACTGGCATAAGCAACTGAGAGTATTTTGGACTGACACAGGGGAAAAGCAATAGTTGTTATGCTTATTTGACCTGACTGGGACCAAGAGTTACAATTAACACTAAGCTACAGAGCAATGATGCTTAGTTTCCTTGTAAACTAGTGACAATACTTGGTGAGCTAAAAGTAAAAAGCTCTACGAGATATGCAATGAGATGAGATGCAAGCTGCAGATGAGTTGAACAAGAAGAAGAGTTAACGAGATATGACAATGTATAAATGCAAAGACCAGATGCTAAATGCAATGCACGGATGAGGATACTAAAATACGATTAAGATTAACAACTAAAATGCAATGATTGTAACAGAAGAAGAAAATTAACAGAAGAAGAAAATGAAATTAACACTAGCAGCTAAGTTATACTAATACAGGGCTACAAGTAATAATTCAAAGTAAATATGTACAAGGGTGACTGGAATTCAGTGAAGCAAGTGAAGGATCAGCAAAGCACACGCCAAGTCCCCGGCAGCGGCGCCAAAAACTTGGTAGGCTTGGGAAGTGGTTTGTTTTTATGCCTACTTGTTAAACCGCAAGTGCACGGTGTCTACAATGCAGAACTGGGCAAATACGGGTCGATCCCACAGAGAAATGGAGTGCTTATGTTGATCTATGGCTTTACTTAACTGATTTCTATGAAATGTAACACAAATATGGGGGTTTGTCGATACGACTGACTTGTTGTTGTAATTGTAACTCAGGTTGTAGATGGATAATGACAATTTGGAGAATACTAGGGTGGTGAATCCACCTTCTAACCTCATGCTAAAGAAATGCAACTTAAGCTATTTCTTGTGCCTTCCTTTGAAGGTCTAAACTAGATTTTCATTAACTGATTCTACTAACTCCCCCTAGTATGAGTTGTCTTCTTACAGTACAACTCATCACAGGGTTATTAGCTTCATCAATTGCTTACTAATCCTAACATATTATACACATCAAGAATCAGACCAAAGACAGACATGCTTATCATGAAAATTAGGGGTTTCATCAAACACCCTAGCAGTTTACTTAGAACATAATTAGACAATACAAATAAACTAAGCTTGGTGCTCTGGCTAGCCCAAGCATAAGCTTCAAACATCCTCTCCTCACCATATTTATACATCTTACATCTTACATCCTTTCTAACACTCCAAACTTGCAATTAATGAAAACCCATACCTCTTTCTTCCCTTACTCGTCTCTGAATCGACCATGCAGGGGGTTGTTGGTGAAACCCTAACTCCAATTATCTCTAACCTAGCTTCTAGGGTTGGAGAAGCTATGAGAGAGATGATTCGAGATAGAGATGGAGAGCAAGTGGCTACTGATGATGACAGGAGATGGAGTGGTGGTGGTGATGATGATCTCTGCACGGGTATGGGAGGAGAAGAAGAAGGATGGGTTTCTGAGTTTTCTGTCGGAGAAGAAAGAGAAAATGAAGATGAAAATGTGTTTGGTCGATGGGGGTATAGGTGTAGGGAATTTTGTTGTGAAGCAGGTGTAGCAAAGATCGATGAGAAGGTTGGAGCGAGCGTCGGATCTCGGAAGTGTAAGATCTCACGGCTTAGGATATATGCGGTTTTGGTGTGGAGCGGGCGTATCAAGAAATGATGTGTAGAAGTGCAGCGAGCGTTGGATGCATGAGATGAAGATCTCAACGGCTTGGAAAGGACGGGCTCGGATCCGGGTCATGGCTAGCTCAAGCCCATGTCTTGTAGATGGGTTGCTCCTTGTTGGGTTGCAACTGTTGCGCGCGCGGGCTTTGGCTTTCTGCTCCATAGATGCTCGTCTCCAATTTTCTGCTCTTTTGGCTCCTCAATTTCTCCGAGCTTTATTTATTACCTAAGGACACAAAATTAATTAGTACAAATATTTATTCTTCAAAACAAAGAAAACACAGAATCTGGGATAATATCTGATTTATGAACACAAAAGATGAGTTAAATGCCAATAAATAGATGTATAAATATGTAATATTTGGCACTCATCAGATTTTCCGATCTTACTCCGCAAGCTTTTCGTATATACAATGACGCGTAGATTATGTATATATTAATAGTTGTGGGTTCAAGTCCCACAGATGGCATTCTTACTTAAGTTGATTGGGCAGGCTAAAACCTTGCACATGCTTAGGTGACAAAAACAGTGATTTCATTATTTGATGCTCACAAAGTAGGACTCGAAACCTACGGGTATTAATATATGCTTCTCCAAGACTCTGATCCTAAGATGGGATAAGTAGGTAGTAACACCATTTATCAATCTAAGAGCGCAAAACCACATAAATTCTTGTTGTTAATACCAAATCAAATAACACAACATAATGTTCGTTGATCCAGATCAATGAAAACCGTTCATGATACACCATCACCCTATAACCGCAATCATTTCAAGATTCCAAGGCACCTGAACCAGCAATGCCATGTAAGTGCTCGTATAAATTAGATGCATCCATATGGTTATCCAACTTATCCCCTACACCTCCATAGCCCTATATGACACACTGTTGTAGTGCAACGTTGGTTCTCCCTCTGCGCCCCTGGCACAAACAACATTGCCCCTCTACACAGAATTAAACCATGCTAACATTTAGAGTGCAGGTTAATAAATCCAAGGGACAACTATTGCAATAAAATAATAAACTACCCTTTATTCAATCAACCGAAAAAATCTACTACAGCTGCCATTTTAGACATCATGCGAAATTTGACTGCGGTGTATAATGCATATAACTGGTTACCTATGTAACACCTAATTAATTTGAGGAACAAAACAACATAAAGCATAGAAATGAGTTAATAATTAGAGATTCTATACAAAATAAAAAAGAACAATTTGAACTCACCTTGGTCGGTATTCTATGCAGTGTGGAGGGATTGCTGCTGATGATGGGGGTATTGAGGGCATGCATAGGGGATCTGCTAGGAAAGATTTTCAACGACATCAAACCAACTTAATTGTAAAAGAAATTTAAAAACCTCTCACTGATGAAGTGATCTTGGTGCTTGAGCAAGTTCAGTTGTTGAACAATGCCTCGGGAAATAACGTGCTTTCGCACGTCTTTGATGTAATGCTGAAGTAAAAATCTAGTTGTCACGATCAAACAGTTTGGCAATAAAAATTTCAATCAAGACCCACCATACCTTTTCCAAGAAAGATGAAACTATGTCATCATTTTCTATGAAAGCCAATACCAAAAATTTCCTTTACATACTTAAAACTTTTAAGCATGCATCTTATAATACTTTAGTTGAAGTTCATAGAGATTATAGTAGAGATATAATAAAATACATTCCAGTACTTAACCGTTTGTATCTTTGTGAGTTCTTCGAAAGGCGATTGAGGTTTTCAGTTGGTGGTCATGATGCGGTGGTCAATGCATGTCCAATGTACAAACCATGTCATGCGTAACTAAATGACTGAAATGGACAACCTTCATGTCAAATCTAATATGAAACTGAATTGAAAATAAACTTGACATGTGATAGGCACTTAATGCACCCATTTATCAACAACTCTCCCTACTCTTTTTTGTTGGGTGTTACTGCCACTAAATACAACAAAAATTACTCCTAATTTCCCTTTTTATGTCTAATGTCCCTCAATATCATTCTGAGCTAGCAACCAACAAAAAATAACCCTAACAGTGCCTAGTAACTCAAATTGTGCTTGTTTCTTACCATTCATTCGGTTGATCTGCTTCTCAAATAGGGTGAATAACAATGGAAACAATGCGGAAAAAAAGACATTCCAGGAATAGCAATCCATCAAAGAAAAACAATGCAACCATTAAAAGTAATAGAAAGAAGACTTGAATCCATATAAGCACAATGTCAATAAACCAATACGCCACAATATTAAGAAGAATGAAATTATGGCTTTGATGTAATTTATGAAAATAGGTAGTTGAAATATGAGTACCTTTTAAAACTTCAGTTGGAAACTCTGATCATAAAAACTGGTGAGTGAAAAATCTGTTTTCTTAATTAATATGCAATTGAAACAGAGTAAGAAAAAGAGAGCTAATTTCAGGCTTGATTCTCTTGAAGTTAAAATGATTCAGGTACGCTGGTTTAGTCTCTTTCTTTGCCATTTTCTCAGCTAATATTGTTGCACTTGGTTTCAGGTCAATATTTACAAAATGCAACTGTAGAAAATGGCCTATATATTTTGGTGATCAATGAAATTTTGGCTGTAGTTTGCCTTGAAGCATCCAAAGATAAGCATAAGGGGTGTGAATATCCAGAACATATATAGGTTGAGAATATTCACAGCTCTCTTACCATCTTAAAAGTGTCCAAACTGCAAACTGCAACCAAAATCCAATACTAAAAAAAAGTATTCATGACTCTCTTGACATATTTTCACTACATAGTTCAATTGAGTACATGAACCATCAAACGCATAATCAAACAACATCACTTACAACTGTTTTCATCTGCTACGCATTAACGTTCTTGAGATGCATACATATATACATAAGTAATGTCAGAATTTTGAGATTGATTTCTCTTCAATAATTCAATACAAAATAAAAATGCAACACCTAACGGTAAATATAAAATACTGTTATAAAAGCTTCCCAGAATCTCAGTCAACCACATAATCCCACACCATATATTCCATGTTTTTACCCTCAACAAAAGAACCAACTCAATCATCCCGAGTTTGATCTTTATCTCCAACCAAGTGCAACCATTATCTAGATTATAGACGATGAAGAGCAAATTTATCTTATGTTTGATATATCTTGTGTTTGTTATAAGTAAACATTATGCATTCATCTTTGTTTAGTTTTCTGGTCGTTGTTCTCTTTTGAGTTCTCAATTTATATAATATTGCTTATTTTATGCATGCCTTCCAATTTTCTTAAGCTTGTAGTATTTTGACTTCATAAATACTATACCCTATTTATGGCTAGATTACTCGTACAAATGACTTAGTTACAACGAGATAATTAGCTTGATATGAACAAATTAAATCTCGGTCATGTAATCCAATCACAAATGGTTATAAACTTAAGGTGCATTGTAAAAGTTACACTACAGATGAATGAAATATACATAAGAAGAAATATAATATTATAGTGGCAATAAAATCCCAATTAGATATGTACTTCTTAATAAAGTTGCTAGTAAAACCTCATTGCCTGAGTTGATATTTGACACTCCTTATTGATAAATAATACTAATTAATGCACTTGAACATCATAAATGCTCCAAAGAGGTGTCGTAAATTGAGAAATATGTAACACGAAATTCATGCTTCTATATCGAATTTTCTACCTCTGTAACCCAACCTATTCCCTCTTAATTTAAGTAGCCATAGCACACTCCACATGCTATTATACGCATTC
Organism: Papaver armeniacum; assembly: GCA_023531295.1. Lineage (NCBI taxonomy): Eukaryota > Viridiplantae > Streptophyta > Magnoliopsida > Ranunculales > Papaveraceae > Papaver > Papaver armeniacum. The sequence continues at coordinate 94,698 of JAJJWW010016318.1, forward strand.
AAAAACAAAAAAAATCACATAATAAAAATGCCAAACAAATTTTAAAAAGCACATAATTTTGATTCATAATTTTTACCTTATCCTCAATTGTTGGTGCAACAACAGCTGCAGCAGCAGCACTACCTTATAAGAGTACATACAACAACAGCAGTACCACCACCACCAGAGCCAATTTTGGTGATCAAGTCTTCAACGTTTCTCTACTAACCCAACTTAGCGAAGAGTTGAACATTGGAGGCCGCTACCGAGGTAGCAGTCTTCTCCGCCTGTCAACGGACCCTGCGATAGGATAAACATATCCAATTTATCAATGTTATCATTGTTATGAATGGGTGGATTTGAGGAGTATCTGAAATTTTTGTTCAAGAATCCAATTGGAGACTTGTACGGATACACATCTGGTATTCTGGCAACTTTGACAACCTTTACATGCAACGACCAAAGTCTAGAAAATGGAAGCACTTATCTATGAATTCAAATTATTCAACCATAGCTAAAACATAAAATTTGTACTAATTTTAACAGAAGAAGCATCACACAGGATAAAGAAGAAAGGTTACATTCTTTAGGACCATGGAGATTGACATTGAATTGAATTATTTAAGCCCATCTTTCACTATCAACACAAAATATATCAAGCAATGGCACAATGATAAAAGCTCTCTGGACGTTTACCACCTCCTCCTATTCCTCTCAATTGTCTTTCTGATTCAAACACAACATATAATTACATATCCGTTATATATACTAAAAGCATCAACCTAAACCTATAATCAACAAAATTGAAGAAAAAAAAAACGTAAAAATAAAATTCTAGGGTTTTAGTATGTTTACCTTCTTCTTCTATTCCTCTCAATCGTCTCTCTGATTCAGCCGCAACTTATCACACACAACGAATCGCAAAAATAAAAACGGAGAAGCAAAACTCTTGGGTTTCTGCGTGAGATAAAAAGGGATCGCAGATTCGCAGTGGAAGAAACAAAAAATAAGTTTGGTATGACACGGATAAAACCCACAACCCCATATTTCGTCCACCTAGACCGACCCACTCAACATTGCCGCAAACTTCTTAGTCGTCCGATTGTAAAAACCCATCCGGAATTTCCCGACCTTCGGATCAGGGTCCCCATTAAATGATGTCCGTCTGATAGCCCTGGCTATCATGGACATAAACCTCATACCTTTTTATAACTATGATATAACCCTCTCCTTTTCTACTTTTTCACTTTTCTAATATATTTTTATATTTAAAGGGTCCCACCGAATATATAATAATACTATACTTTTTATAAATACCCCACCATAATAACACAAATATACTATATTTTATTCATTAGGTTCCCACCCAACACAATTAAATATATACTTTTAATCAAATTTGCCATATCTACCATAGTGGGGAAATTCATTTGCCATGCCACATGGCATGCCAAACTCATTTTTTTGACATGGTGCATAGGAAAGGGCCTTAGAGATACTTCTAATATCAAATTTTCCTGATTAGTTTCGTTTCTTTTAACTCTGCATTCAACTACATAATGACCAACCACCTTATAATTATTGCAGAATTTCGGAGTTTTTTCTTCCATCTGCATTCTTTAAGAAAAACCCCCATATTTATTTTTAACCCATACCTTATCAGGAATTGATTTGCTAAGATCCACTTCCACCAAAACACTAATTTTCCTTTTAAGAGTATTATCATCTACTTTCACAGGCCTTTCCAAAGGTTTACCAATTTCCAATATAATTTTCTCCTTCCAGTACTCAATACTTAATCCTGGTGAATGAAACCAAACAAAAGCTGTAAATATTTTCTGATTTGCTGGTTTAAAATTCGGTTCCCAGTTACGAATTTCACACTCTGCTTTTCAACTTCCCAATATCTAGACCATCTTTGGAATTTCACACTCTGCATTAGTCTTTTCTAGGGAAATCCAAGCATCTACCTTTCTCTTTCAATTTTCAATTTATCATCTTGAATCTTCTTTGCTGCTGCTCTTTCTCTTCCTGCTTTCAGTTTATCTTGTTGAATCTTGTTTCATGGTTTTTCTCTCTCAACTTTCTTCAATTTATTTTTTTGAATCTTGTTTGATGGTTTTTCTTCAGTGATTCCATCCAGATAAGATTCTTCTTTGGATATGGTACCAGCACAACGATCTCTCAAGTATGCAACACGCTTAGCATCCTCGACTGTATCGAATTTAACCTTACGTTCACCACAGTAATCAGCATCCTAAAATCTGAAGAGAATCAAAGTTTAGATTACAACTCAAAACAATTAAGAACTTTGTTCATATAAAAACCCCAAAATCAAATCTGTACAAAAAAATTAAGCAAATAATCAAAAAGATACAAATTTAAAGATGGATTTCACTTACCACTCTGGTATTAGCACAGATATCAGCACAATGTCCTTCCTCCATCGATGGGTTGATTTAGGAATTTTGAGCACAATCTCGGTAAAAAAAAAGATGACCAGAAAGAAACATAAAACTACTTTGGTTAGAAAGACGGCGATGAGAAATAAACTATCTAAATCTATAGGGCTAATTTCTCTTGAATATAGAAAATGCGGGTGTTTTGTAGTCTTGAAAATAGAAGGCTAGGCTCTTTTTATGTACCCCTAAAATACCAAGGATACCCCATTTTCCCTGTACCCCTAACACTTATCTTCCTACCCATGAAACACATTAACTTTGATTATTCCATAAGTGTACGTTATTGTCAATTAGACAAGTGCATGCGAATGCTGTTTGGATCATGCCTCAGAACTACATGAGTTTTTATACCGAGGAAATTTTTAGTACAAACTCCTTAGTCCCTCCCCCTCAACAAACTTTTTTTTATCATACCTTGCACTATTTTGATGCAACAAAACTTTCACTATTTATGAGGCTATTCTGAGCAAAGTATAGGTGTTGATGTCACAAAATAATTGTAATTGGTAATCAATGTTGCAGGGTTTGATGCCTAAAATTATTGTGTAGGACAACCACATAATATAACATCACAATTGAACAATTTTCGTAAATAAAAGAAAGAAAGACTGGCATACCTTAAAAAAATTATTTTCTACCAAGAAGATTTTGTGCATCTGGTCAATAGTAGTGACCAAAAGACAAGGATCAGATCTTATACTTGAAAGGTTAGATATGGATCTAGCTTCCCCCTAATGACATACGATTTTTTCCTATTCTCATGGGTATCATATGACTGCTTTTGGGAGTGACCGTATGTCGATTCTTATTTCTATGACTAAAAATCAGAGACCAACTAAAAAACCTTTTAGATTTAACAAATGTTTGCTTAGGGATAATTCTTGCATGGAGGTTATTGCTAGCAATTGTATACTTTTACTAATAGGTTATGCATGTAGACATTGTAAATCTCTAGGTTTTGTGAAACAATGTCTGCATCTTTGGAACATGAGTAGCTTTTGAAACTTCCAACACCAAATCAGAGATATCAAATCTCGGATAGACCATGTCAGTAGTCTAACCGGGAATACGATAAGTTATGACAGATTGATCATTGATGGATATGGAAAATAGATTGAAATGTTAGTATATGGTCATATTTGATTATTGGAGTCGAAGTGGTCAAGATGATAAGTTTGCTTTTGATGATAAGAACACTACTTATTTTCACAATATGTCCAACTATAGACGTAGAAAGACTCAGATTGAGACCTTACGAAATAATCTAGCTATTTGGCTATATGATAAGAATGAAATTACTAAGCCACATATCTTTGATAAGTCTTTGTGTAGCATCCAACCTTGTATTTGGGTGCAGATAATGCTTTCTTTATGGATGTTCCCTATGCATATGAAATCAAGAAGGTGGTGTTCAAAATTAAATCTTGGACATCACTGGATGCCGATGGTATCCCTCCGGTTTTACCAGAAATGTGGGACATAGTTGTTAGGGATTCCATTAGTATGGTGTAAGCCTTTTTCATTACAAATTCTTGCTTAAACAATGTAATCATAATTTTCTCTCACTTGTCCCCAAAAATGCATGTCTTGGGAATGCTTCCGATTTTTATCCGATTAGTCTATGTAACACCTCGTATAACATCATTTTTGATAGACTTAGGGAAATATTGAATACGATTAGATCACCATTCCAGTGGACGTTTTGAAATGTAGACAAATGTCAGAGAACATCACTATTTTCCATGAAATTGTTGACTCAATGACAAAACATACATCTAAGAAAGGACTTATGGCTATTAGACTCGACATGTCTTGATCTTGATCTTGAAACTGGAATCAACTTCAGACATCTCCTTTCCAAATTGGAAGATTCTCCTTTTCAGACATTTACTTGAATATTTGGATATAAACATAGTTTCAAAACCTTTTTGGTCCATCTTAGCACAGTTAGGGCAGTTCATATGGAATGGGCATATCAAAGATTTGTTCATTTTGATCCTACTATCGAAAACGCGTGGTACCAAAATACACCACCAACTTTTTGTTTGGCAATCTGTATGGACAAACTCAACACAATATTGAGAGTTCAACTCAATCAAGGAATATTGTCTAGAGTTATATCTCTCCCTATCACTCTCTCTCTCTATCTATCTCTCTCTCTTGCGCAATTAGAACGTTTACATAACCAAGTCCGTGAACCTAATTACATAGAGATAATGTCCAAGAATCAATCAAGTTGTATCCAATAAACAAGGTCGGATGTATCTACTATGATTGATTAACGCACAACTTGTGATATTTCAATTATAAAGATAAACAACATAATGAGGAAAAAGAAATAACACAGACACCAGAAGTTTTGTTAACGAGGAAATCGCAAATGCAGAAAAACCCCGGGATCTAGTTCATATTGAACACCAAACTGTATTAAGCCGCTACATACACTAGCCTACTACCAATTAACTTCGGACTGGAATGTAGTTGAGCCCTAATCGAGTCTCCCACTGATTAAGGTATAGTCGCGCTCCTTACGCCTCTTGAATCCCAGCAGGACTCCGTGCAATTGATTCCCTTAGCTGACGTTGCTCCAACTAAGAGTTGATTCAACTCAATTGAAGACTTTAAAACATCTGCCTCCCCCAATTTAAGTTTATATGTGATTTCCTTTACGATCAAAAAGTTTGATCAAGGTGATGGAAATCGATAGCAATAGACAGAGTTTAGCTAACCTCAAAATCCAGACTTATGCAACCCGAAGTGCAGCCTAGATTATTATTCACCTCATAAGTATAAAACTTGCGAAATCAACAAAGTTTGAGATGAAGAGAACTTTGATGATTTCTATCTATCTTGATCAAGTGAACAGCTCAACAATCGATCAAGATCAGGATACTAGAGTTATAAAGAAAATATAACTAGACTTGGCTTCACGAATCCCTATGAAGTCTTTGTAGGTGCTAAACCCTAAAAGGGTTAGGAAGCATATGAATCTAGTTACAACTAGGAAACACCAAAAGGTAGTGTCGCGATTCAAAAATCCCAGTTGCTTGAAGTTACTCTTTTATAGACATTCAAAGCATTGGTTGCTTTAGGTTTAAGCTAAGATAACTTTGGAACCACGCAATCAATATCCACCATTAGATGAATCTTTGAATCTTATTTACATAAACAAGATATACACCCTGGTTAGATGAAACCGTAACCAAACTGTGTATAAAGACTATGTTCAAGGTGGTTAGCCTAAACTAGCCGATATGAACGTATAAGCTTAATATTCATTTTCATGAACACTTAAGACATTAACCTTGAGTCACAATCATGTGACCAAATAAGTCTAGTGTTTTTAGAGATTTGATCAAATGCTAGTTATCTCGTAAAAATAATTTTATTGCATTTGAACATAATCGACATGGTTAGTAGATGTACAAAGTACAAATATCATAGTCATTCGTGAGTCAGGTCAGTCACAGTACGTGTACCGGTTTATAAACTATTAAGCCAAACCAAGTTCCGGAATCCACAGAATTATTTAGGTACGCGTACCGGTATGTGTACTTTAAGACTATGACCGGTTCTGGAGTCCACAAAACTATTTTGGTACGCGTACCGGTATGGATACACAAATCGAGTTCTGAAATACAAAACTTTTTTGGTACGTGTACTGGTATGGATACCAAACCGGTTTCGTGGCCACAGTTCATTTTCAGTTTTCATATATACGGGTATGCGTACCGATCCGGTTCACCAGTTATAACAGATTTTTACAGGATGTGCATAAGGATATGCATACTAAAAATCAGCAAGTCGACATATAGCTACTTCGCTACGTGTACATGTAATACAGGTTCAAACTTATAACAGTTTTTCCAGTTTGTAATACTGATAACACTGTCTTGTATCTGAATCTATATTAGTTCTATATTTCTCTCAAAATCGATTCGAAACATTCCTGAATATCATCAAAAACACATATCATTCCAGTCTATTTTTGAAGGATAAAACTTGAATCATGATTTTGATTGTGAACATTAAATTGTACTTAACCGAAATTCATCAAGTATGAACAAATGTTCATCAAGCTTGGTCATTATATTTCGAGAACTAATTACCAAGATAAACTTGACTCAAAATTCGTGTATATGCATGATAGTCTAATTAGTTACGCGACAACGTCTCAAAGATAGAAAAGGAATATAACTTGAGAGATAGGTGGTTGGTCTTCACTTACCTTTTCTTGATGAAGTTTTCCAAAAGCTTCGGTTGATCTTCGCCTTCAAACAATAGAACGCAATGATAACTGTCGTGATCTAGTGTTTCTCAACTACATTTTTATCCTAGTTCGAGACTTAACTAATTTTAGACTAGAAATCAAGATATAGTTTTGACAACTAAATTTGACAACAATCTTGAGATAGCAACACTTGTGAGTTCGATCGAGCAATGCTCTAACACTATGGACTCAACAAAAGAGGAAAATGGTTGGGAAACGGAAAAACTTAATGGTTTGCTCACTAGGGTCTTGAGGATCCGCGCGTCTCTTGTTACACCGCGCCGTTTACCAGCACCCGCCAGCGGGATTCCTTCATCCGCGTGGTTCAAGTAAACCCACTGGCGGCTCTTTGTAACATGCACATCTCTTTTCTGCCCGCCAATGGCTTCATCTGAATAACTCCAAATTTAATTATCCAACGGATCTCTTTGAATATCCTAGGAATACTACTCATTTCAACCTAAAGTTCACACCGTCACCTACAATCTCTCTCAAATCACCAAAAAAATGCCTCGAAGACTTTCTCCCAGAGTTCGGGATGTAAATACACTCTAGAAGAGGATTTAGATATTTGTAGAGCCTTTGTTCAGCAAAAAAACGATAGTATCAATGAGAATAAAGCAGTGTCGAGACTTCTTTTTTGAGAGAATCTTTTCAGAATGCTCGTCTCAGAAACAGGGGATCTGTATGATCGTGAGACTGAAGGATTGTCGTATCATTTTAGTGTAATTAGTCGGAAAATATCATAATTCCTAGGTCTACTAGTGCACAATCACCGTAAAAAACTGAACAATGAAGGTGTAGATGAAGTGGAACCAAAAACACTAGCGATGTGGGCAGTATCTCACGGTAGACCTCTCGCCTTCTAGGTTTAAATTAGTTATGATATTGATAGTGCAAAATTTCATTGACCGAATAAATATAACACAACATAACATAAAACTAAAACATAAAAGGAAGGTGAATGCTAGTTCCCACGCTTTAATTAGTCCATTCCACCAAAAAACACCTAGGACATTTCTAGAAGTGCTTTATGCATGTGTCTTCTTCAGTAGAAGTGTAAAAATGCATAAAAGTCATGTAACCGAGCTTTGAACATCGACTAATTCTCTGTGGAAAATGTTTGAATTCGTGATCTCCATATCCATAATGCTTCCAATGCAATAACTTTTTCTTTAATGTAGCTTTAAGTTTGAATTTTTTGCACATTGTTGCAAACTTTTCTTCTTTTTAGGATCATCTAGCATATGTGGTTCCTCTGGACAGTTGGGATCTCGACATTGCAAATACCTGATCTTTTTCGGTTGTGATTCAATGACCACTCTAATCCATCCTGTGGACACTTTGAATACATCCAAGGGCTTTGCATCAGACTGTTGTTATCCATGAAACATAATGGACAAACTTCTTTTGCTTCCATATAAAATATTTGTTTCTCTTTGTTTTTTGAAAACATGGTGGATGGTGTTGACTGAGAATGATTTTTTTTGCTTGGGTTGAGGGTGAAAATTAGTGTGGTATTTATAGAAAAAAAATAGAGTCGTTATTTTATAGCCACTGGTAATCCATGTGGGAGGTCTAGGTGAAGTTGCGAGGGGCTACTTTGACCGCCAATGGATCGATACATATGCAAGGGCTCTAATTTCTTACTTATAAATTCAACTTTTCCCATCTCCAAATTCACATCTCAATATTTCTTTCTAAAACTCTTAATCTTTCAATCTACGTCTCTTAAATTTACTCAAGAAGAGGATTTAGCTATTTGTAAAGCTTACGTTTTTCATAGGGTAGAAAATGTTTTGCGCGGTCAAGACATGTATGACCCATTTTTTTGGCTGAACATTTTCACAATGTTCATTTCAAAAACGGGGAACCCCGCAAAACCGAGAGGATGGTGTTTTGTATGATCGTTTTCAATCAATTAACTGCGCGGTCACACGGTTCCTTGATCGTGTAAGGGAAATTGATCGAGAAAAATTTAATGGTGTAACTGAAGCTAAAGTGATCCAAATATCTATGGATGAATGGCAGGAAACTCACGACAAGCCTTTTCTTTACGAAGCTTGTTTCAACATCCTTAGATTTGTTCCATCTCAATCACATCTATACTGCACCTGAAGAGTTCTCCCTGTCTTTACTATGGAAGAAGATGTTACTCCTGTTCGATGATGGATACATATTATAACGATAAATATGACTAGTGGATATTTTTGGGAAAGAGTGTTGCAAAGTTTTGTAGCGTTGTGAAATGAATATGTAAGAAACAACAAGAGCCTAGAACTAAGATTTTCATTCATCGGTAAGGATGTCAAACATTATACATAAGTTTTATGGATGGTTCACCGTGATAATTCTAGATTTTCCAACGAAGAACTAGTGAGTATCTTAATACCCTTGTCCACATTGAGCAATTGCATCATAGTTTAATTAAAATCATATTAAATAAGTTGTTGTTTATCTGTTTTTCATAAATCATGGCTCAAACCCAGTTTATTGAAAAAAACGGAAGAGAGTTTAAGCATTTTGAATGCTATGAACTCTATAAGGCTAATGTCGCTGAATTTAATGTGGTTTGATGTTACCGTTGTCGTCATGAAATCAAGTTACTATATATGTAAGTCTAAATGTAACAAGCAGTGCTCGATATAATATGAAAGTCTAATTTAAGGTATAAATATTTTCATTAATTAATATTACTGCAACTTCCTTTACAAGATATAAACTTAGACAATAATTATAACTTAAATAATAACTTCGATAAAAAATCTAGTACAATCTTTGGATTCCTGGTTATCTTCATTTGACGTATCTATTAGAGCATTGCTCGGTCGAACTCGCATGTGTTGCTATCTCAAGCATGTTTTTCAATGTTAGTGATCAAAACTAAAAGTCTTGATTTCTAGTCTACTTATAGCTAAGTCTCGGACTAGGATGGAAAGTGTAGTTGAGCTCAAGACTCCATGGAGATCATCATACAAAGACGAAGAACTACTCAAGGAACTTGTGGAACTTCATCGACTAAAAGGTATGTGGAGACTTGAACTTACCTATCACTCAAAAGTGTATCTACTTTATCTCCTATCTTGAGACAAAAGTTGTATTGCTATATAGACTTTGATTATACACATTTGCTATTTCGAGCCGAGTTTATCTCGCGTATCTATTTCTCGAAATATGTGTTGGTAAGCTTTCGTTTTGGCCAAGTTCATCTTTACTAATGACGAAAGTCATATTAAGTTTCAATTACTTGAAAATGACTTTGACGAAAAATGGTTTGTGAATAACAATCATATAACGTCCTCTAAGAATGTTTCAATGATTGAAATGAGAGTTTAGAATATATAACCTTGGAAGGATATAAACATTGTGTGGTAACACATATGTGTGTAAGTCCTTATTACTTGAACCAAAGTATGCGTACTTTGCTACTCAGGAAAACCGGAACTAAAGTCCACGTACCAGTACGCGTACCATCGGAAGTTCACGTCCCATGAAAATATGTTGGGGTTTGTGAACTGAAAACAAACTCATTCCGGGTACTTAAGTCCGCGTACTTAGGTTGGTTATCTTATAAAAACGATTATTCGTGAACTTAAACTTATATAAACTAAGGAATGCATATTTGCAAACCGTGGTTATAAAGTTCATGAATTGGTTCGAGTGAATCAAATCATTTTTTCTTCGATTGTGTCTTGTATACTTCTATAAGATCTAAGCAATTGAACAACTCTCTAACTAGTTCATTTGAGTCATTTGAACTAGTTGTGGTAAAGAAGAATATGGTTGATATGAAAGTGCTCATATGGCTAACCATTTGGTTAACTCTTTTATTGAACCAACTAAGTGTACATGTTTGGGTATGATTACACAAACCTAAATAAACGTGCATTTCATTTGTGTGTAACAAGCTAAGTTCGATCTAACGGTTGAAAGATATTAGCTTGAATCTAATCAAGTTTTCATCTAACGATGAATATTGAATGCTTTGTTACCAAGGTAACTTAGATTGCAAACCCAGATTTATAAGTCTATATAAAGGAGAACTCTAGAAACTGGGAAACCTAATCCCCACACTTCTGTGTGATACTAGTTGTATTAGCTAGAGTCGATTCTCCTTTAACCTTAGGTTTCTTCTCGAGACCCTGTAGGTTAACGACTTGAAGATTTCATTGGGATTGTGAAGCCAGTACCAACTATTTTCTTTGTAGTTGCGTGATATGATCTTGTTGTTTATATCGTATTTGAGTACAATCGTAAGATTGGCTTGAGATTGATTTCTCCGATAGGCAAGATATAAAAGAAGTCACAAACACCTTCGTATCATCGTTTGTGATTCCGGAATATCTTCTTTCGCTAGTCGATTAAGATTATTGTGAGGTGATTGATAATACTAGGCTGTTCTTCGGGAATATAAGTCCGGGTTATCAATTGGTTCCTGTTCACCTTGATTTATCAAAAGATGGAACAAAAACTCGTAGGTATTTCGTGGGAGACAGATTTATCTATTACCGTAGACTTTTCTCAGTGTGATCTGATTTGTTTGGGATGAGTCTTCGACTTTGGGTCATAGCAACTCTTAGTTGTGGGTGAGATCAGCTAAGGGAATCGAGTGCGTAGTATCCTGCTGGGATCGGGAAGTAAGGAGCGCAATCGTACCTTGGATCGGTATGAGATTGATTGGGGTTCAACTACGGTCCAGACCAAAGTTAGTTTGTAGTTGGCTAGTGTCCGTAGCGGCTTAATACGGTGTGTGTTCAACGGACTAGGTCCAGGGGTTTTTCTACATTTGCGGTTTCCTCGTTAACAAAACTTCCGGTGTATCGTATTATTTCTTTTCCGCATTATATTTTGTTATATAATTAAAATATCACGGTTTGTGCGTTGAATCGATCAATTGGGAAATCCAACCTTTGGTTGTTGATTGAAATTGTTTAATCCCCTTGAACATTGGTCTTTGGTACCGTTCAAGTAGTTTCTCTTATATTAGACTCACATATTTCTATTTGCTTGAGTAAGTATTGAATCGAGAAAGTGAGATAAAACTCTTTGATATACTTTTATTAAGATTGAGTCTGACTGTCTAGTTGATTCTCTTAAAAGTATATTGGAGTTTGTCCATACAGATTGCTAAGCGAAATATTTGGTGTGGTTGTTAGACCCCCGCTTTTTCAGTATCTTTTATTCTTCGCATTTTAGTGGAACATTTTCTTGGATTAACTTCTAAATCTTGCACTTCCCTTTCACTATTTTCAATCTTTTTAAACATATCTTAGAAACAACAATTTCAAGTTTTGCATCACAAAAAAGTGAAATAGATTTTTGAGACATTTCACATAAGAAATTCAGTGTGTTAATTGAACTTCTCCGTTGCCAAGGACGTATCTTGATTCTTTCCTCCCGTAAATGATATTTATTGATTAGTAGGATTCTTCGTTGCTGTTTTTCTTTTTATTTTATTTTTGATAATGAAGGTTAATCAGATTTCTCCTTAGTTACTACGTTCTAAATGTTTTTTGCTTTTTTGGACGTTTTCCGGATTGCAAATCACAATAAAAAACAAAAAGAGCTTTACTAGGGTTCATCTTCCTAGATTGGCAGTACCATGGTTTTTATCTATCCTTATGTTGGCGTGTGATAAAGAGTTTGGAGTAGGAAAATTATGGTCAAAAAGATTTAATGGTGTTGTGATTCAAGTCCAAGTGTTTGGAGAATGCTTCTGGCAATTTCTTACGAGTTGACGAAGTTTCTGCTTCTTCTTCTCAATGGAGTTATATTGTATCTCATCGGGTAACAATGGATCTATTTGGTACAAGCTATGGGATTCCTTAAACCCTAAACGAATGGAGTCTTTTCACGAGGATTTGTGAAAGAAATAAAGTTCATTGTGGATGAGTCCATCTTTCCTAAACTGCAAACTAATATTATAAGGAAAAAAGGGATTCTTCAGATTTTTATGTGAAGGTTTTGGATGTATAAGTTCACAATTATCATCATGGATGGAACCATATTGAACGTGGTTTAAAGAAGATTTATAATTGGTCGGCAGCTATTAATCTGCGTTGTGTAAATAGTAAACTGGCTTTTTTTCATTGCATCTATAAAGGATATACATGATCAGTTTGTGGAGGAAAAAGTTATATGGATGGGAGATACAAAGGTTTCTATTAAACAGTGGAAGATAAAGGATGATTATATTAAAAAGGTTTTTTGTTCTGATGAAGAACATTGGATAGGTATTCGAGGTTTTCCATTTCATTTATGGAATTCTTTGTCATTTGAGTCAATCTGTGCTTCTTAGGGGATTTTCTTAGAAGCTCATTCTTCTTCTGCGGAGTTCACAAATGTAAACAATTGTAAGATCAAGGTAAGAGCTTCACTCGGAAACATCCCTGCAGCATTTATTTCCAAGGAGTTTGGTTAAGCATCGAGCGGATTCAAGATTCTATGATTAATTAATCAAATCACAAACCAAAGATCAAGTCAGTGATAGTTGATGATAATGATCTTTCAGAATCTCGCCAGTCAAATATTTCCATTTCTGGAGCTCAATATCTTCGGGAAATCAGTCAATAAAATCTTCAAGATCTTATTCTATGCCGATAATTCAGTCTAAAAATATTTCCGGTAAAAATGTTTCAAATTCAAATTCAACCACGTCAAATTCGGCGCTTCGTAAGTTGAATAAAGTTTGGAAAAGAGTGGCTGAGAAACAGTTAAGGGGTAACTCAAGTATAAATTCTTTGCCAGCAAAAATTATTGTGGACAACATGCCAGATAATGAAGTGCACATTCTATGGGTTACGGTTTGAAAAAGTAGGAATTACTGTTTAATCCAGTTTTTCATGACCCAGTTAATGGCTAGTCCACCCGTGAAAAACATTTACTCGCTGGTCCAAAAACATGTTTTTGGACCAAATTATTTACTCGCTAGTCCAAAAACTTTGTGGAGATTATAAAGTGTGTTTTCTAAATGCCTAAAACACCCTTCCAGATCTAATTAGTATCAACACATGTAAATGTTACTAGTAGTATCAATATGGTGATACTACATATTAACATGTACTATACTACTACTAGTACTAGTAGTAACATATGTACTAGTATACTAGTAGTAACATATGATAGTATAACATAACAATGTTAATATGTAGTATCAATACATAACATAACATTATTGATATGTAGTAGATAACATTTTGATACTACATATTGATATGTAGTATAAATACATTAACATAATAGTATTTATTTATATGTAGTACGTAACATATTGATACTACATATTGATATGTAGTATCAGTATCAACATATTGATATGTAGTATCAATACGTAACATAACAATATTTATTTATATGTAGTACATAACATATTGATACTACATATTGATATGTAGTATCAATACATAACATAACGGTATTTATATGTAGTATGTAGTAATATATGTAGTAACATACATAGTATTATATGTTATGGTTAGCAGAGTAATTTTACTCTTTTCAAAACTTTTTTGGACTAGCGAGTAAATATATTTTCCCGTTGGACTAGCCATTAACCCGGGTCGGGCTTTGTGGACTAAACAACAAAGTTCTCTTAGAAAAAAGAAACTGAAGTCGTGTCGAAATATGGACCAGATGGGGAGAGTGGTGTCTAGGAAGCTTTGTAACGACTTAGATATCGGCTTTACGCTACTGAAGAGTGGATCTCCTGTCCATGATCCGACACAAAACTTAGGACAACATACGGGCCAGATGGGGATGGGGTGGGTGGTGGGTTGGGGTGGGGGGAATTAGGCCAGAATATCGGCCTTACATCAATGGATGGAACTCTTGCCCATGTCTCAATTAATTCCGAACGGTCAGATTTTTCTAATAACTCAATCCCTGATAATACCAATGAATCTGTGTTAGAGAAGTCGTCTCAAGTATCTCATTTTTATGCTTCTTCTACAAACGAAAAGGAATTGGAGATTTTAAATTCTAAAATTGCTCCTCAAATTGAATTCAATAAGAGAATGGGTTTATCTACTCAACACCCAACCATGAAAATTATCTGCAAGGAACAGATTGAAAGGAATGCTGCTTCATGTATGGATATGAAAGTTCCATTAACAGAAGATGGTGATGGTCTTGATAATTATGATTCTAATGCAGAAATTGTCCGGATGCAGGAGGAGGAAGCTCCAATTGATGCAGTCAAGAGCACTTTTGAAGGGGAAAATACAGATGTAGAAGCCTGTTTTAATCCAATTGCTTCTAGGGATGCCAAGGTTACTTAATGGATCACAAAATTCTAAGTTGGAATATAAGGGGTTTAGGTCAAGAAGCTAAAATTGTTGCAATCAGAAATGCAATTAGGAAAAATAACCCATCTATTGTTACTATACAGGAATCTAAAAGGGAGGTGGTTGATGATAATTTGATTAGATCTTTTTGGGGAAGTAATAGATATAATTACATTTATTTAGATTCTGAAGGAGCTTCTGGTGGCATCATAGTGATGTGGAAAGAGGGTGTCATTATGATGGAAGTAAAAAAGCGGGGGTACAACAACCACACCCAACAATTCGATTAGCAATCTGTATGGACAAACTCCAATATACTTTCTAGAGAATCAACTAGATAGTCAGACTCAATCTAGAGAAAAGTATATCAAAGAGTTTATATCTCAATCTCTCGATTTGATCTTTACTCAAGCAAATAGGAATCTGCGAGTCTTTATCAAAGAGAGATAACTTGGATGGTACCAAAGACCAATATCCAAGTGTCAATCAATTTAAATCAACAACCAAAAGGTTGGATATTCTAATTGATTGAACAACGCACAACTTTGTGATATTTCAATTATATAAACAAATATAATGCGGAATAGAAATAACACAGACATACGGAATTTTATTAACGAGGAAACCGCAAATACGAGAAAAACCCCGGGACCTAGTCCAGATTGAACACACACCTGTATTAAGTCGCTACAGACACTAGACTACTCCAAACTAACTTCGGTCCGGGGTATTTGAACCCCAATCAATCTCACCGATCCAAGGTACGGTTATGCTCATACGCCTCCGATCCCAAAGCGGGATGCTACGTACTTGATTCCTTAGTTGATCTCACCCACAACTAAGAGTTGCTACGACCCAAAGTCGAAGACTTTAATAAACAAATCTGTATCACGCAGAAAAATCTACGGTAATAGATAAATCTGTCTCCCACGAATATACCTACGAGTTTTGTTCAATCTTTTGCTAAATCAAGGTGAACAGGAACCAATTGATAACCCGGACTTATATTCCTAAAGAACAGCCTAGTATTATCAATCACCTCACAATAATCTTAATCGACGCAGCGAAAAAAGATATTGCGGAATCACAAATGATGAGACGAAGTGTTTGTGATTTCTTTTCTATCTTGCATATCGGAGATATAAATCTCAAGCCAATTATTCCAATTGTACTCGTACGATAGAAACAACAAGATCAGATTACACAACTACAATAAAAGTAGTATCGGCCTGGATTCACAATCCCAATGATGTCTTTAAGTCGTTAACCTGGCTTAGAGAAGAAAACCCAAGGTTAAAGGAGAATCGACTCTAGCTTATGCAACTAGTATCACACGTAAGGTGTGGGGATTAGGTTTCCCAGTTGATAGAGTTCTCCCTTATATAGTCTTTCAAATCAGGGTTTGCAATCAATGTTAGCTTGGTAACAAAGCATTCAATATTCACCGTTAGATGAAAAACCTGATTAGATTCAAGTTAATATTTCTCAACCGTTGGATCGAAAACTTAGCTTGTTACACACAAATGAAATGTCCAATTTTAGGTTTATGAAACCGTACCCAAACATTAACATTTGTTGGTTCAACAATAGTCAACCAAATGGTTAGCCATATATCACTTTCATATCCACCATATTCTTCTTCACCATAACTAGTTCAAATGACTCAAATGAACTAGTTAGAGAGTTGTTCAATTGCTTAGATCTTATGTAACTACACAAGACACAATCGAAGAAAAAACGGTTTGATTCACTCGAATCGGTTCATGAACTTTATAGCCAAGGTTTGCAAAAGCATTCCTTAGTTTAAATAAACATTAGTTCAAGAACAACCGATTTTAGATATAACCAACTCAAGTTCGCGGACTGGGTTCGCGGACTTAAGCTCACGGAAGGAGTACACAAACTCCAGCAGAAATTCTCGGGTCAAGAACTTCCGCCAGTTCACGGACTGAGTTCGCGGACTTGGCTCACGCCACATTCCGTTTCTCTTGATCAACAAAGTTCGCAAACTTTGGTTCAAGGAATAAGGACTTATACATATATGTGTTTCCACAACAATGCTTATATCCTACCAATGGTTATGTAATCTAAACTCTCATTTCAATCATTGAAACATTATCAGAGAACGTTATATAGCCGTTATTCACAGACCATTTTTCGTCAGAGCAATTTTCAAAGTGATTGAAACATAACATGACTTTCGTCACTAGGTAAAGATGAATTTGGCTAAAGCAAAAGCTTACCAACACATATTTTGAGAAATATATAGGCGAGTTAAACTCGGCTCGAAATAGAAAATGTGTATAATGAAAGTCTATATCAAAAACGACTTTTGTCTCAAGAGTAGGAGATAAAGTAAATAGACTTTTGAGTGACAGATAAGTTCAAGTCTCCACATACCATTTAGTCGATGAAGATCCACCAGTTCTTTGAGTAGTCCTTCGTCTTGTATGATGATTGCCATGGAGTCTTGAGCTCAACTACACTTTCTATCCTAGTCCGAGACCTTTAGCTATATAGGCTAGAAATCAAGACTTATAGTTTTGATCACTAACATTGACAACCATGCTTGAGATAGCAACGCATGCGAGTTCGACCGAGCAATGCTCTAACAATCTCCCCATTTGTCAATTTTAGTGACAAAACTATTAATACATATGGAATACAAAAAATAAATAAATTAACTTTTGTAGCTCCTATTCCACATGCCTAATCTTCAACATTACTCGAAATCTTCGTCACTTCCAAGTACTCCAATGATCTCAAATGTTGTAAGTTTAGCATCATCGTTATTGAAAATCCGTAGCTATAACAACAAGAAAACAATAATTCTCAATCATTGTTATACAGTGTCATAGTATCATTACACATCGTCAAAGTTCAATTGTATCACAACTTCAACAACAATACTATGGCGATATGTATCACTCCCCCTTAGTCAATACTCCATATCACATGGAAACCACTCCCCCTTACATAATGATCCGAAAACCATATGTATTTGTAGTGTGAACTACATATTAATTCTCCCCCTTTTTGTCAATAAAATTGGCAAAGGTACAAGAACGGATCCTAATGAAATTTCCAAAAGAGACATTTCATGACCAAAAGAAAGAAACACACATCATCTTATTTAGATGCAATCATAAAGCCGAAGTTAAATGCATTCATCAAGGAGTTTAAAGATACAAGATAACCCCTATAATATTCCACAGCCGTACTCCCCACAAGATTTGACAATTAAGCACAAGTTCAAAAAGAACTATCCCCCATAATATGTCATTCCCAAAAGAACAACAAGAGCGACCTTAATTTCGAAAGAAAAGAAGGATTTCTTTGGACATAACAAATCACATACAAGTATGAATTTGAATCCAAAATATTCAATTAAATTAACCACAAGAGAACCCATGATTAATTCAATCGAAATGCACAACCAAACTAATCACAAAAGTAATCAATTTAATTGGCCATACTCGACATAAGGGAATCTATGGAGCAATGACTAAGTTAATCATGAAAATAATCAACCCAGTCAAGAACGCTCAAACATAAGAAATCTTATGGAGTCATAACTAAATAACCAAACAAGATGATTAATTTAGTACAAAATGCTCGACATAAAGTACCTTACGGAACAACAACAAAGCTAATCATAAAAACAATCAACTTGGTTGTTTAGTGCTCAACATAAGACACATTACGGAACAACACAGTATATACACAAAAATTATGGATTGGAGATCGAACTAATACCGTGGAATAATCAAGGACTCATTCTATTTTCCATCACCATTTGCACAATGACATATAATAGACAAAATCCTTGAACACAAAAGATTTTAACCTATCTTCCATCAATAATTGACAATATAGGCTTAACTTTTGTATTTGTCAAAAGTCCATTCATTCTTTTATCAACATAAGAATATTGACTTACGAAAGACTTTACTTTTGACAAGATATGGGACAATCATAGTTCACGGACGCAAACACACATATCCCATAAAGAATTGCAATATATAAAACCATAAAGATTGATACTTTAAAAATCATCTTCCAAACAAGTTTAGAATTTAAACCAATAAATCTAAAAACATGAAGATGAAATCATTGGACATAGCTATGTGTAATCACAATAATGGCTATTCCGGACACTATTTATTCTTCTAAACAAAACAAGAAAAAAAAAAGAAGATTTACTAGGCAAACTTCTAAAAGAACATGATTCACTAAAACCCGGTCAAACAACTAGAGATTGAACTTGGGACGAGCTCATCGGTTGCTTTTTCGATTCGTTTTTCAGAAAATCAAGATTCCTTGTTGCAATTCCGAGTTGTTCCCGTATAATCTCAAAGTCTTGAAGAAGATTTCCTACCAATCGTGACGACAGTTGTACTGGTAGTTTCTTTTCATGATCAATAGCATGATGACATGTTATGAAAACAGGGTTTTTACGAAACTCGATAGTCTTGCCCTCCTTGACTTCATCAACTTTGTTACTCCCATCCATTGTGCACAGAAAAGAATCCTTATGGAAAAATGTATCACCCCATGACACATGTATATAAATATAGATGTTCCACAGAAACCCTAGGGGCTGACGTCCGTGTGGGTCAGGCTTACGTGGACTCGTGGTCACAAAACTTTCGTGGCCAAGAAGAATAGAGAGGCAAAGGAAAGCCCAAGAAGAGCAATTAGATAAACAAGGAATTTTTTCCCAAAAAGAAAAACGCTGGAGCAAGGCTTAATAGTTTTAAGATCATCAATTATAAGACAAAGTCGTACACCCCTGACAACATTCTCAAGACAGGCTTCTTGAGAATTATGAGCATCCTTCTTAATATGTAAGAGGGATGCTACATTGAGAAGTTATGGATAATTAAGATGAGCATTTTGATCATCATTATTGACCTCTTCTTTCTCTCCTTCAAGAGGATTTAGAGATAAATCACGCAACGCAGTTGAAGGAGGTTTATCAAGTGAGGAGCTGCAAATACCTGAGTTAGTAGATTTCCATGTCTTTTTGATGCCCCGTTTGAGTCTGTTTATGCTGGCCTTAAGTTCCGAGACTCGATTATTAATATGTATGAAATCTGGAGCATGAGTCTTGGAACCACAACCTTCTTTAGAGTGAGACAAGGAACTCATCTTTCCTTTCTTTCTCCTATGCCTTTTCCTCTTTTCAGAGATATTTGAAAAGTCAGTTGCTCTATCGACGTTCTTCCTTCTATAACTGTTGGCATTCTTTTTGACAGCATAATCAAGAAGGGACATATCACAGTATCTTTCTTGATTGTTTAAAGTGCAGTTTGTACCAACAATTTGAGAGACATGTTTAACAGCTTCTTTAGACACCCATGCAAGGATGTTGCGAAGTTTTTCATTCCTCAAACGAAAACGACATTTCCGCTCAGGGTGTCCTTTATTTACGCAGTAATAGTAGTTAAAGGAACTAATCTCAACTGTCTTCATGTGATTGGATTTTGAAGGAGAACAATCTTTGTCTTTAGACACATTACAAGCTACGAACGGTTTTTCACATGAGGAATTATCAATAGCTTTAACAAAATTGATCTTACTAGTTTTTGGAGCGTCTATTCCTTTATAGCCCAGACCACGTGTATCACGATGTTCTTTACATGCTCCAATCATAGAAGACAATTTTGTAGAGCTAGAATTGAACCTTCTCAGATTCTCTTCCAGTGATTTTACTTTATCAAGAGCAGCTGCAAGGTCAGTTTCCAAGGATGTTTCTTTGGCAAGAAGACTGAGTTCTTTGTCACTAAAACATTTTTGTTGAGAGTCATATCTTGCTTCAACATCTGCAAGTCTTTCTTTAAACACACAGAGATTTCAGAGAAGATTATCACATTCAGACCTTTTTATGCGTACATCTTCTTCACGATCTTTAACGATAGATTTTAAGAGTTTGTACCCACCATCATATCCTTTAAAGAGTTTTCTCAGTTTTCTGTTTTCTTGACAAAGAGGAGCCATGTATTTTCTCAAGCAAGTTGTTGACTTTTTTTCTTTCAAGGCATGGTCAAACAACTTAATATATTGAGCAACTTCCTCATAAATACTTTGCCCTTCTTTTGAATCACTATCATCTAAAAGATCATCCAACTGTTCATCAGGAGATTTTTCCCAGTCAAATGCAGATTCAGTCAAGGGACAAGATACAGAGTTTTTCTTAGAGGCTTAAGGACCTTGAACCTCACAGGAGCAACTCTGGTCTGATGTTGCATTATCGGAGATAATATCGTCCATCATCAGATCGCCACAAACACAGACTTTTGAGGTATTGAACGCGTTTGCCTGCTCTGATACCAATTGAAAAAGCGGGGGTATAACAACCACACCCAACAATTCAATTAGCAATCTGTATGGACAAACTCCAATATACTTTCTAGAGAATCAACTAGACAGTCAGACTCAATCTAGAGAAAAGCATATCAAAGAATTTATATCTCAATCTCTCGATTTGATCTTTACTCAAGCAAATAAGAATCTGCTAGTCTTTATCAAAGAGAGATAACTTAGATGGTACCAAAGACCAATATCCAAGTGTCAATCAATTTAAATCAACAACCAAAAGGTCGGATATTCTAATTGATTGAACAACGCACAACCTGTGATATTTCAATTATATAAACAAATATAATGCGGAATAGAGATAACACGAGACACGGAATTTTGTTAACGAGGAAACCGCAAATGCAAAAAAACCCCGGGACCTAGTCCAGATTGAATACACCGTATTAAGCCGCTACAGACACTAGCCTACTCCAAACTAACTTCGGTCTAGACTGTAGTTGAACCCCAATAAATCTCACATTGATCCAAGGTACAATTATGCTCCTACAGCTCCGATCCCAATAGGATGCTACGTACTTGATTCCCTTAGCTGATCTCACCCACAACTAAGACTTGCTACGATCCAAAATCGAAAACTTTAATAAACAAATCTGTATCATACAGAAAAGTCTACAGTAATAGATAAATCCATCTCCCACGAATATACCTACGAGTTTTGTTCCGTCTTTTGATAAATCAAGGTGAACAGGAACCAATTGATAACCCATACTTATATTCCCGAAGAACAGCCTAGTATTATCAATCACCTCACAATAATCGTAATCGACTTGCGAAAAAAGATATTGCGGAATCACAAACGATGAGACGAAGTGTTTGTGATTTCTTTTCTATCTTGCCTATCGGAGATATAAATCTCAAGCTAATTATTCCAATTGTACTCGTACGATAGAAACAACAAGATTAGATCACATAACTACAATAAAAGTAGTATCGGTCTGGCTTCACAATCCCAATGAAGTCTTTAAGTCGTTAACCTGGCTTAGAGAGGAAAACCCAAGGTTAAAGGAGAATCGACTCTAGCTTATGCAACTAGTATCACACGTAAGGTGTGGGGATTAGGTTTCCCAGTTGCTAGAGTTCTCCCTTATATAGTCTTTCAAATCAGGGTTTGCAATCAATGTTAGCTTGGTAACAAAGCATTCAATATTCACCGTCAGGTGAAAAACCTGATTAGATTCAAGCAAATATTTCTCAACCGTTGGATCGAAAACTTAGCTTGTTACACACAAATGAAATGTCCAATTTTGGGTTTATGAAACCGTACCCGAACATTAACATTTGTTGGTTCAACAATAGTCAACCAAATGGTTAGCCATATGATCACTTTCATATCCATCATATTCTTCTTCACCATAACTAGTTCAAATGACTCAAATAAACTAGTTAGAGAGTTGTTCAATTGCTTAGATCTTATGTAACTACATAAGACACAATAAAAAAAAAAGGTTTTATTCAATCGAATCGGTTCATGAACTTTATAGCCATGGTTTGCAAAAGCATTCCTTAGTTTAAATAAACATTAGTTCAAGAACAACCGGTTTTAGATATAACCAACTCAAGTTCACGGACTGGGTTCGTGGACTTAAGCTCACAGAAGGAGTACACAAACTCCAGCAGAAATTCTCGGGTCGAGAACTTCCTTCCGGACGAGTTCGCGGACTTGGCTCACGCCACATTCCGTTTCTCTTGATCAACAAAGTTCGCAAACTTTGGTTCAAGGAATAAGGACTTATACATATATGTGTTTCCACAACAATGCTTATATCCTACCAATGGTTATGTAATTTAAACTCTCATTTCAATCATTGAAACATTCTCAAAGAACGTTATATAGCCGTTATTCACATACCATTTTTCGTCAGAGCAATTTTCAAAGTGATTGAAACGTAACATGACTTTCGTCACTAGGTAAAGATGAATTTGGATAAAGCAAAAGCTTACCAACACATATTTCGAGAAATAGATAGGCGAGTTAAACTCGGCTCGAAATAGCAAATGTGTATAATGAAAGTCTATATCAAAAACGACTTTTGTCTCAAGAGTAGGAGATAGAGTAAATAGACCTTTGAGTGACAGATAAGTTCAAGTCTCCACATACCTTTTAGTCTATGAAGATCCACTAGTTCCTTGAGTAGTCCTTCGTCTTGTATGATGATTTCCATGGAGTCTTGAGATGAACTACACTTTCTATCCCAGTCCGAGACCTTTAGCTATATAGGCTAGAAATCAAGACTTATAGTTTTGATCACTAACATTGACAAACATGCTTGAGATAGCAACGCATACGAGTTCGACCGAGCAATGCTCTAACAGGAAAATCACTTGCTTGGTGCTTTTTCTGTTTCTATAAAATTCAAGAATGTAATTGATGATTTTGTGTCGTTGTTCAATGATGTGTATGGAGCTTCTGATGCAGGTTATTATAATCGTTATGGCAAGAGTTGAGCGACATTAGATTACTGTTTGATGATCCATGGCTTTTAGGTGGAGATTTTAATGCAGTTCTTAATTCCCAGGAAAGGAATGTGCGTGGTGGAGGAACAGCTAATATGAAATCTTTCAAATCTTTTGTGAATAGATTTTCTCTAATGGACTTGACTTTAGCTGGAGGTAGATTCACTTGGACAAACTGCCAACATCCCCTTTGTTGGTAAGATTAGACAGGTTTTTACTCTCTGCAGATTTCGTTTCTCATTGTCCTGCTTTGCTTCAATGAGATTGCAAAGACCAATTTCAGACCATGCTCCAATTATGTTGTACTGCTACTCAGGAGACAAGCTCAAGTCACCTTTCAGGTTGGATAATTTTATTCTTCCTCATCCCGATTTCTTAGATAATCTTAGAGTGTGGTGGAATAACCTTGTTTTCTCTGGAAGACCAATCTTTATCTTTGCTAAGAAACTTCAAGCTCTTAAACCTATCATTAAGAATTGGCAGAATTTTACTTTTGGGAATTCACAAACACAACTGGATAATATAGAATTCTCAATTTATGTCCTTGATAATTTAGAAGAAATTCAAATCTTATCTGATGATGATGTGATTGCTAGGGAGCAAGCTAAAATACATCATTCTTCTTTGTCACTAGTTTAGCTAGAAGAATTAGTCAAAGAGCTAAGGAAAAATGGATCAAAGATGCTGAAAGGAATTCTTCTTATCTGCATCAAATTGCTTCATTTAAATACAAGCATAATAATATTAATTGTTTACTTATTGATGGTGTTTTAAATTATGATAAACATAAAATACCCGAGGAAACAAGAAAATTTTATTCTTCATTATTCTCTGAAAATCACAAGTCAGGACTTTCTTTTGAGCAGTTAGATATGCCTTCTATTTGTGTCATGGATAGTGTAAATGGAGAAGCCTTTTCCGAGGAAGAAGTTAAAAATGTAGTGGATCATTTTGGTGTGAATAAAAGCCCGGGTCCTGATGGATTTACTATGTAATTCTATAAGCATGCAGGACATAGTGAAAGATGATTTAATGTTGGAGGTAAAAGAGTTTGAGAATACTAGCTCTCTGGATTTGGAGGATTAAGCGCACTAACATTACTTTCATCCCAAAATGTAATGGTGCAGTATCTCTTCATAATTTCAGCCATTTAGTCTAATAAGCAGTGTGTATAAACTTATTTCAAAAATTTTGGCTGAAAGAATGACAGTGGTGATGCCTTCTATAACTTCAGAATTTCAAGGAGCTTTTCTTCATCAAATACAAATACATGATGGTATTCTTATTGCCTTTGAGTTAATTAATTCTAAGCTAAGACATCAAGAGACAGGCATTATATGCAAGGTGGACTTTGAAAAAGCCTTTGATAATGTGAATTGGAGCTGTATTGACATTACTCTTCAAAGATTTGGTTTTGGTAACAGATGGAGAAGTTGGATGAAGTGGTGCATTACAACTCCAAGGTTTGTTGTTCTTTTGAAGGGAGAAGCAACAAATTTATTCAAAAGTCAAAAAGGGATTCGACAAGGTGGTCCAATATCACCTTTTTTGTTCATTCTTGTAACTGAAGTGTTATCCTTAATGTTCGAATATGTTGATGCTCAAGGCTTGATATCTGACTTCAAGGTGACAAATCATGGTACAATAATAACTCAATTAGATTTTGCAGATGACTTAATTGTCTTTTTGGATGATAGTGAAGAACATGTTTAGAACTTGAAGAGCATTTTATGGGCTTTTGAAGCTATTTATGGTCTTAAAGTTAACTTCAGAAAGAGTACCATTGTTGGTCTTGGTCAACTTCACAATGGGTAGTTTTGTGCAGATATTTTTGGCTGCAGTATGTCTCATTTACCAATGCAAGGAGGTTTGGAGTGATATCATTCAAAAGCTGCATCATAAGCTTAGTGGTTGTAAAAGAACTTATTTATCAAAAGGTCAGAAATTAATCATGATTCAAAGTGTGTTGGAAAGTCTCCATGTGTACTATCTTTCCATGTTTCAAATACCAGCTAGTGTTGTTAAAGATATTGAAAGAATTATGAGGAATTTCTTTTGGGGTTCAGAGGCTAACTCTAAGAAAAAAAGTTGGGTTAAGTGGACTAAGGTTAACTTACCTAAATGCATAGGAGGACTTGGTATAAAGAAGTTACAACTGGTTAATAAATCTCTTCATGCCAAATGGATTTTGAGGTATGGAAATGAAAAACAAGCTTTATGGAGGAGAATCATCAACCAAAAGTTTGGAGGAGCAACTGAAGCTTTATTTCCTAATCAGACTAATAGGTCAGTTTGCTTAAGTTTATGGGCTGGTATTCTAAAATCAAAAGACTTTGTTATGGCTGGTACAAATGTGATTCTTGGTGATGGTAGTTGTACTTACTTCTGGGAGGATATTTGGATAGGGCATCAGCCCTTAAAACAAGCTTTTTCTAATTTGTTTAAGCTTTCTAAAAATAAAGCATCATTAGTGAAGGAGATGGTCTCTGATCAAGGTGCCTGAGATTTTAATTTTTCTAGAGCTTTGAATGAAAATGAATTAGCAGAGGTGGTTCAGTTGCTTCATCTGATAGGTGATCCAAGTAATACTATTTCTCCAGCAGCTAATGATTGGGTATGGACTTATGCCAATGGGAAGGGTTTTTCTGTAGCTAGTGCTTACTCTGCACTTGAAACTGAAGTAGCTCTGGAATCCGAGAGTTCCACTGAAGGTTAGTTTTCTGGCCTGGACTTTATGTTACAATGGTGCCTCAACTTTGGATCAATTATTTAGAGCAGGTATTGTTCAGTGTGACAAATGTTTGCTTTGTGGTAAGTATGCTGAAACTAATCCTCATTTGTTCTTGCACTGCAAAACAACTTATGAGATTTGGTCTTACTTCCTGGAAAGTTTTTGAATCAGGTAGGTTTTTTCGAGTGATGTTCGAAAAACTTTATGGGAATGGAGTTCAAAAAAGGTAAAAAAATACTAACGTTTGTGGGATATCTGCCCTTTGCTATCTGGTGGTGTTTGTGGGGAGAAAGAAACAACAGGCTTTACAAATGTTTCAATAAACAATAAATTGAAGTAAAATCTCTGTTGTTCAATTGGAGTATTTAACACATACATTTTTGTAGGCTTTAGTCTTTCCACTTTAATTTGTAGTTGGGATGCTGTAACCAACACATCCATGTAATCTTTTGTTTTCTAAGTCATTTTTCTGGTGACTTCATGGATTTTCCAAAAACCCCAGTTGATAACCTTAGACAAGGCGTTTCTTAATAACCGGCCCAATACTTTTACCTTAGTGGAACATCCACTTTTCCCATCCCGTGGCTGAACATATTTTTCAATATATTGAGTTCCATAGGAACACTAACCTGCCCTTACAGCACTAATAAAGAGTCCGCAAACTGTGAAAACGGAGGATTTATTATATGTACATGATAATAAGAGATCAGACGGTCTCAATTGTTTGATCATGGAAAGTAGCGTAGTGGATCTGATTTTAGTGTTCTCCCAAAATCAACGGGAAATCTAAGTTACAGCTAGTCTGGAGGGGGTGCATTGAGTTCTTCATGTGGATCATCTTCCCCCAACTACCTTTAGTTCAGAAATCAGAGCCAATAAGTAGGAAATTTTTCCTTTCCTTGAAAAAGTTGGGAAATTCTCCATCAGGCACAACACAGCCTTGAGTTGAGAGTTTTCATACAATGTTGCTTAAGCTAGAAAGACAGTTACAGAAGATTAATACTGGTCCCCTGTTATTCCAAGCCAGTAACATTCCATCGACACGAAAATCATGCCTTAAAGTACATGGATGATATATATCTACCGCGTAAATCAGCTGAGTTTCATAAACTTTCATAAAGAGTAGAGGAAATCTATACTGTACTTCATTTGATTTTCTACCAGAGCTATGTTTGGCAGCAGAGTACAAAGTACAATGAATAAATGAAAAAAATTCTCCGTGGGACATTTCGTATTATATATACCAGTACTAAACAAAAGGAAGATTGACTGTTATCCTCTATCATTTGTATTACCTATATACGACCATAGAAGAGCAACAGCCACTGTTATAAATCCTCATATTGGTGATCTGTCTCGTCAAAGATCTCCTCCTGAGCAGGTACATAAAACAAACTCGAAGTGAACAAATATTCTCCAGGAGACAAGGAAAAACCAAAGAGTGGATAAAGTATGACAATAAATTTAGTTACATACCTGTAACAGCTCTTCAATGACGTCTTCCATCGATATAATCCCTACTGCTTCTTCTTCGTCAGCAAGTGTTGGAAGTGGATTGTCATCAATATCCAGAACGTCGGTATCCCATTTCTTGGTCTTCGCCTTTTGAGTTTCCATACTTGAAGTATTAGCATTTGACTGAAAGCTATTCAATTTCTTGAACGATTTGCTCTTCAGATTTTTCTTTTGAGGCTTCTTTTCAGTATCAATATCTACCCTGACCTCTCTCAAGGTATTATCTGCACATCACAAATGGCAAACAAACCATTCCATAATGTAAAGATATATTGTCAACATTAAAATAATAATAATACAATAAAGATTAGTCTGATTTGGTTGATTCGTATGAGGATTCTATTAAGTTCAAGGTTTAGCTTACCAACAGCTGAAAGTTCTGTTTCTGCCTGCTTGATGTGCTTGTCTTGGCGCCTGATGACAACAGCCATGTGGCTGTGACCTTTCTGAAATTCGTTCAAGATATCATATAGTGGCAAGGTCTCTGGAACCCTACAATCAAACATGTCCAGAAACACAAGCGTTTAGCTTTAAGATGTATATGAATAAGATGCCGTGATGTGACAAAATCTATAAGATGTGCACACATATGTGTACACCCTGAAATGTCAGAATCTGATCCAACTTGAGCTTTTCTAGGCTAAAGACAAAGAAGATGAAAAGACTCAATTGACAGCCAAAGACCTTGCCATGACAACTACAAGTAAAGTTTTTTTTTTTCCTTCTGAAAGGGCCCGTTTGTTAAAGCAGAATACCATAAAAAGAGAAGTAACTGTGTAGCAGTTCCCTTCCTACAGATATGAGCTACATGCCATATGCTCCTTAAAAACAGAACAATGTTTAGTGTCAATAGAATATAGGCTCTTGTTAGCGATGCTAATAGCCTAATATCCTCCAATATTTCCTCAGGTCCTCCAAAATCTGTCATAGAATTCCTTATAGAAGAGAACCACCAAACTTCTTTGTACGCTTAAAGAATTGTTAGGTCAAATTTCCAAGAATGAACAAGGGTAGATAAAATACCTAAAGGGTTATAGTGAACAAGGTGCGGATTACTACAAAATCCGTGATATTTGACAGACATTAAAGTAACTAAAGCCTAGGATGGTTATGTACCAGATAACAAGTTAAGGAGTTTGACTTTAACCACATGACACTACCTTAGATTAGTTAAATAAAAAATAACATACCTTGGAATCTTTCGAATAGTAACGCTTTTAACAGGAAACTCATCATTTGGGTGAACGGTTAGCAAATTTTTAACCTACAATGACAAATGGAAGACTTGAGATATGCATGGCAACAAAAGGATTCCCTTGGAGTTATCTGTAGGGCATAATCATATATGATATATAACACATAACTACACACAAGTATTCAGGAAATGTTCAAGAGCATATGTGATGCATATTCGCATGTCACACGATAAATAATTTCTAAACTCAAATTTTAGCAAGAAGATATAATCTTATGTTACTTTTCCAGTAGTTGCAGACGTGAAACCGGTGCACATGCATATTTTTAATGCATGTAGCGTTTAGGAAATGAGATAAATTGATTAAAATGTAATACTTGTTGCTAAAGTTACCGAAAGAACACTACAAAGGTTGGAGAGATTACCAGAATAAGTCCAATTATGTTTGTAGGCTGCTCATAAAAAACTGGCAACCTGCTATGCCCTTTCTCCAGAATTAGATTCATCAACTCCCTGAACAATATAGTGCTTAGTATCACAAAGTATCCCACATGAAAAAATTAAATTCCTTTAGCACTGATGCATAATTACTCACCTATCAAGCTTTGCATTAATATCAATTGAAAATGTTTAATCTATAGGAGTCATAGCATCTCCTGCTGTTTTCGTAGTAAGCTCAAGTGCTCCTGCTATGATGGTTGTTTCATCATGAGTCAATTCTCCACCTTTCCCAGCCTGGGTACAGGTAAGAGAAGAGTAAACATTTAGCCTTTAACTGGATTGTATTGTAAATACAGAATCTTATCAAAGTGACATGATATAACTCAAACAAGACAGTAACAGAACAGCTTTACCAAATACAAAAACAGAAGCTGCACAAGATCTATCAAAAGCAAGTATTTAAAAGCTGACAAATTTGATAATTGCTGAAACAAACACCCCTTCTGTACCACAAAGATATTGTAACCCCGATAACTTGTTCAGATGTAACAATAACAAGCCTGGGTTGGAACCCACACTTTTACTTCTTCATACTCCTTTGTACAAGATATAGAGGACAAGATTCATAATGGTAAACATGGATGCAGAACAACCAAGTTTTTTCCATTTAAAGGTTAACTACTTCAATGCAGATTAAGTGGTACACCGAGAAAGCTCACCTCATTACCATGCATATCAACAAGCGTTTTCAGCTCAGCTCTGCATAAAAGAGCAACGTGGCGGTTTCCCAGCAAATAATCATTTGATCGAGACAAAAATACAAATTCAGTACGTTGCAGATGAGACTCACTAAAAAAATTCATTTACTCTGTTAATAAGGTTTTACTACTTATTAAAGGATCAAAGACCAATCCACATATCCAACTTTTTTTTAAAGGCTAGTCTATTGTAAGCGTGAACTCGATGCAGAGGACAGTTTAAATTCTTCAATTTCTTGTGAACCACAACTTGAAATAACTAAAGATCCAATGCCAATTCTCAAATATCATCGTAAAAATCCTCTCTTTTCTTTATAGAAAATAAGTATCATTACTCTTCACTGATGAAATTCTTGGGGGTTAGCATTTCTACTTGTTATAAGCATTGGCATATCCGAGTACAAAATTTACATATTAGAACTCAGAATATCTAACTGAACATTTAAACAGTACCTTGCTTATTGGAAATGCAACCAGATAGCAAACAAAGACAAGCACACGCACAAAAGGTGGCACTGTGGCCCCAATTGCCAAACCATATCTGGAGCAGATGGATTGGGGTATTATCTGCAAAATAACAAAGTTTAAAATCAACATATTGAGCTGTAGTCTTACCTTAGGTGGTTGTCTATCACATCAAATACATTAAGAAAGTGCCTTTGTTCAGTACGACATAATGTGAACTCACCAATCCAACCAAGAGGATCAATGTTATGGCACCCCAAGTTGTAACCAAACCATCAAGAAAAACAGGGAGCGCCTACCAAAAAAGAAAAAAAATCAGTTAACACGCAGAGAATTCTGAACATTCATGCTAGGAGATAAAGTTATCCTCGTCTGATATAAGTATTCTTACCTCCATTGCAGCAGCATTGCAAATAAGAAGCGTGCACAACAGTAAATGCTGTTTCTTGACAACGGGCAATATCTTCGCTGTTAGTAACAACAATATAAAAAAAGTAAATTATGATAAAATTAGAAGGCTCCTAACCAGAATAAAGATGAACAACATGTCAATGTATATTTTCTTGATTTAAACAAGTTTATTATGATGATCTTTACCATTCAAAAACGAATTAAGTTTCAGCCAATCAAAGACTAGTATCAGTAGTGGAACCAGAACCACCAATTACAATGCCTTTTACCCCAATTTAGACATATTTAAAACACCCAATCAAACTTACTGAGATACAGCCTCATAGATTTCAAGTTTTAAACAGGAGGACAAACAAGAGAACTCGAAATCAACAAAAATTAGGTCATGGTTGTGTCTGAAGAGAAACCTAATGTTTATCTTTATTACTTCCCCTGCTCTATTTCAAAACCTAATGTTTAACTCCAGCAAACAAAAACCAGAAAGCATGAAAAAAAAAAAAAAAAACATGTAGAGAAGAAAAGAATTACCAGCGTGTTGACGATCCTTGGGAGTACCAGATTTAGCAAGAACCTCAAGATCAACGACGCTCATGGACATGAGCCCTAATGTTAATCCAGACATTAATCCAGCAAACAAAACCAGCAAAACAATAACTCCGATGTACACGAAAAATCCAGTTTCACAACAATGATACTCAACCGCCATTCAACAATTTCTTCTTCTCGTCTTCTTCTTTTTCTTCTCCACTAATTACTCAAACCTAAGAAAATTGATCTTATAAAGAAAAACACAACTCAAAATATTCCATTCTCGGATTTCTCAAAAGGAGACAGAGACAGAGATACGATTTGATTTGATTTTTGTTTCCTTTTCGGTGTATAAAGAAACTTCCCGGAAACCCTTTTCGGAGATTGTTTTTTTTTTCCCGGAACTCAACAGAGATGAAAACGAAAGGAACCTGAAAAGACACTACTACAGATAGAAAGTGGAGAGAAAGAAAGCGAGAAATCAGTTATTAGTTCGAAGCTTGAGTTTGTAATTAAGATGGGATTTGTGGGTTTATTTATTGTTTAGTAATGATGCTGAAATTATTATGCGGTTATGATTTTGTGCCTTCTTTATGCGCTCCTTTGTTGCTGCATGTTGTACGTGTATTTTTATTTTATATTATTACAAAAAAAAGGAGAAAAGTCGATATATAAAAATAAAGATTGTTCTTCAAAAAATTGGTGAGTTGTTCTTGAGTCATTGCCACAGATAGGAGGCAAAAAGATTGTTATATAAGCCATATATTGGAAAATCTTGTAACATTTTGCGCTTTTCTTGTTGCTTTTTTGACTCATGTAATTAGAAACATTTTTTCTTTTTTAGGCTTCATAATTCTTTCACGGAAAGAGTTTAATTGATTGATTGAGGAGACTCCTTGTTGTCTATTCGAATGAGTCACGTTTGGTGTTGCACATTTAAGAAAACATCCACCTGTTTCTGGCAACACGGTTGCGTATCCTATATTCCTGCGCATATCTTATGTATTATGTTCCTTCGCACATGGCCTAGCTACTCTGGTAGCTAGTTATTAATTATTAGACTCTTTGAGAGTACAAGGTTTAGGGGATCTATTGCTTCGAATTTCTAATTAGTACTGAATCTTGATTACCTAACCATTTTGTTACTGTATTAATTTGCTCGGTCATTGCTTACTTAGAGCAGGGGTTATAAGAGGAGAGTTCTCGCTCAAATAAATGAGTTTGATCAAATTTTGTGCTTTTATGGGATGAGAATACTCACCCATTCAACCAAATTCCTTCACACACTAGTTCAATTGAAAGAGTGTCCAACAGTCGAGACTAAGAGGCCGACCTTCAGGCGCTTGAGAAAAAAACTCGAGTAGAAGCCGTTCACTCTCCTAGAGTTTTTTTCGGTTTTTTATTTGTTTTCAACTCTTATTTTGCGGGTCCCATGGTAATTTTATTATTTAAAAAATTAAACATAATGTAGGATCAGACAAGAAGAGACTAGAGAGCACAAACACGGAAGCAAAAAAAACTACATTGATAATAATTTTGGTGTGTAAAATCTCATGGCTCAACAACTTATTTATAGTTTAACAAACTTGACTACTAAGCAAAACACTTTCCTAAAATAAACCATACTCTAAATAAAGAACTCTTCTAGAACCAAACAACTTGTTTCTCAAGTTTACTTCATCTCCAAATATGACACGTTCACACAAGCAAACATCAACTTCTACTAGTTGCTTCTCATAAGCTAACGTCAACTTCTTTCTAGTTGCTTCACTGAAACAGAGTCAACTTGTACTAGTTGCTCCCAAAACCAAAGTCTTGGTTTACTATTTCTAACACATAAACTTGGGAGGTGCATGTTCAGCCTCTCAGGAAGAATTTTTTTCTCCAAGCGGCTGAACATCGGTAGTTTTTAGTCTCGTAATGTGCTCACCCACCGTCGTAAATTCACTCTTCAAGCTAGTCCCCATTCGATTTGACAGTGCTTACATGATTCAGATAGAAATTTTGTACTATTCGGCCGATAATAAGAGCTCGTCTCTCCGTTTTACACTCTAATAGCAAATCACTTTGTTCGAAATATAATGAATTTAGCCCATCCAAATGCTAAATAAATTAAATTAACAGTGAGTAGCTATCATTTAGTTAATTGTTCAGCATGTATTAAATTTTTTGGATTAGAGCATTGCTTTAGATGAATAGCATGGTGTTTTTCCAATATTTCA
Source organism: Papaver armeniacum (assembly GCA_023531295.1). Lineage (NCBI taxonomy): Eukaryota > Viridiplantae > Streptophyta > Magnoliopsida > Ranunculales > Papaveraceae > Papaver > Papaver armeniacum. The sequence goes on from JAJJWW010016318.1 coordinate 128,792, forward strand.
ACAGTTTCCTGGTATCAACAACAAGTTGTTAAATCGTGAATCGAATCGCGAATCGTTTTTTCATTTTTCAGAATCGAATCGTGAATCGAAATTTCAGGGGTGATTATTGAATCGCTACCTTTACATTATAAATTAAAAATATGAATGTATATATAAAAATAAAGTTGAATGCATATGCAATATATTCAATGAAATACAGTGGAAATGTGAATTTATATAATGGAAAAACCTTATAAATATATTATAAGCTGGTTAGTATCACAAAAACAAGTCATAGAACAATGATTGAAGCTAGGTATACATAGACGATAGGGCGGGAGTTCGAATCTTCTCGGGCGTTTAATTTTTCAGTCTTTCTACATGTAAGAAATTTGACCACGTAATCTTTACGATTCCTAATACGATTTGAAGCAAAAGCTGAATTTAAGTATTGATTCAAATCATGAATCATGTGATTTTAAAAACCTTGATGAACAAGCTATCTTGGTGTGTTGGTGAATTCTATGGACGATGAAACAACAAAAGGAGAATTATCAATGCGAGAGAAATATATAGAGGAGTGATAGCAACAATGGGAATAATACGATCAATCCCGATTCGTCGTTTTTCCCGTTTAATTTGGTCCTCATCATATTTTCATCTTTCGCAACAAGGACATTTTTTCATATGCATCTTCATAAGATCCTATTATTGGGAATTTATCAAATTTAAAAAAGATAATTGTCAGTAGTTATCAACTACAAATCAAAGTGTTGTGACTTTTCCTAACGGATTCAAATTTGGGACCAAAGGGTGTGAATTATACGAGCAGTTGCATCCATTTAAAGAGTTACAACTGTTTGCAACTTTTCAAACTCTATAAATACTACCAATTTCGAATATGTCAGACCGTGAAAAATGTTGATATCTTTCTTTATATTAGAAAGTCTGTGTGTTTCATCTCAGGCCAATGACGCATCTTTGAGCATGCACCATGAGAAAAGTGCGGGGGTTACATTTGTCCTCTATAACCGAGGCTCCTCACAGAACTATATCCTAGGTTATGACTTTGAAGACTTCACTTAGGGATTCGTGAAGCGCAGTCAGACTATCTTTTTATTTGATAATTACGGTATACTAGTGTTGATGGTGGCTTTTAGCCTAAGGTTAAAATCGTAAACCGCACATCTGGCATGACATCATTATGACCATTAGCACATTTATCGAATCGATCAGCATGCTTACGTAAGAATTACCAGGGTACCTTTTTTCTTTCTATGCATCATGTTCCACGGCAGAACCCCTAACATTGATTGACATCACCTGTACAAAACCCTCATGCTACCGCGCCAAGGCATGCCAGCCGCCCCAGCACCTTTGTGCCAATGACAAACCGTGCCGACCACATCTACCGCGCCAAGGCATGCCAACCATGCCCGGCCGCACCACTGTGCCAATGGCAAACCGTGCCAGCCACATCTCCGTGCCAAGGCATGCCAACCATGCCAGCCGCACTACTGCGCCAATAGCAAACCATGCCAAGACAAACCGCACCTTGCCTTGGCCCTAGCCATGCTAGCCGCACCATATGCCAAATGGCATGCCTAGCCCTTGGCCCCACATGCCAAGCCAAACCACACCTTGCCTTGGCCCCTAGCCATGCTAGCCGCACCATGTGCCAAGTGGCATGCCAAACCATTGGCCCACCACGCCAAGCCAAACGCACCTTGCCTTGGCCCTAGCCATGCTAGCCGAACCATGTGCCAAACGGCATGCCAAACCATTGGCCCCACCTCGCCAAGCCAAACGCACCTTGCCTTGGCCCTAGCCATGCTAGCCGCACCATGTGCCAACGACATGCCAAACCATTGGCCCCACCTCGCCAAGCCAAACGCACCTTGCCTTGGCCCTAGCCATGCTAGAAGCACCATGTGCCAAACGACATGTCAAACCATTGGCCCCACCTCGCCAAGCCAAACGCACCTTGCCTTGGCCCTAGCCATGCTAGCCGCACCATGTGCCAAACGGCATGCCAAACCATTGGCCCCACCTGCCAAGCCAAACGCACCTTGCCTTGGCCCTAGCCATGCTAGCCGCACCATGTGCCAACGTCATGCCAACCGGCGGCCCCACTATACCATGCCGGCTTTCCCTATGCGGCTACTAAAACGAAGGCATGCAACAATCAACGGTCGCCCTTCAACCTCAGGAGCAAATCCTAGCCGTCCAAGGTTACCAGATAACGCAAGGTAACCTTTGACCCGAAACCCTAGTTTGGCCACGCCAAACCGCGCCCATGGCATGCCAACCTAGCCGCGCCACCGTGCTGGCCTTCCCTATGAGGCTATTAAAACGAAGGCGTGCGACAATCAACGGTCGCCCTTCAATCCCAGAATCAAATCCTAGCCGACCAAGGTTACCAGACAACGCATGGTAACCTTTGGCCCGAAACCCTAGTTTGGCCACGTCAAACCGCGCCAAGGTATGCCAACCTAGCCACGCCACCATGCTGGCCTTCCCTATGCGGCTACTAAAGCGAAGGCGTGCGATAATCAACGATCGCCCTTCAATCTCAGGAGAAAATCCTAGCCGTCCAAGGTTACCAGACAACGCAAGATAACCTTTGGCCCGAAACCCTAGTTTGGCCACGCCAAACTGCGCCAAGGCATGCCATGCCAATGGTATTCCGACCTAGCTGCGCCACCATGCTGGCCTTCCCTATGCGGATACTAAAACAAAGGCGTGCGACAATCAACGGTCGCCCTTCAATCCCAGGATCAAATCCTAGCCGTCCAATGTTACCAGACAACGTATGGTAACCTTTAGCCCGAAACCCTAGTTTGGCCACGCCAAACCGCGCCAACACATGCCATGCCAACCTAGCCGCGCCACCATGCTGGCCTTCCCTACACGGCTATCAAAAACTAAGCGTGCAACGATCAACGACTACCTTTCCTCTTAAGATGCAAAATCTCGACCGTCGAAGGTCACCAAGCTAGCAAGTCTCCCAAGCTCGACTTGCCGGGCAACAACCATGCTACATGTTTTCCACGAAAATATTCGAGACATCAATACATATCACAAACTGGGGATCCACTTTGGGTATTGGTTTGGCGGTTTCTGGCGTGCGGCGTACACTACGCCCGTCATAAGGAAGTGTAATAAGGATGAGGCGGTTAGTAAATACAAGGAGTAATGGTGAAACACTATTTTTATGGAACATCAATTCCATGCGTTAACGGTTACCACCTCCTCCCATTTACTCACCCATTTTTCCATTCCTTAATGAGATCGAGTACGTTTCACTTCGACTTGTATAAATAGGTCTTACCTATTTCCACCGAACAACAAGTTCGGTCGAGAGCAATACAACACTCGAAACATTTTGCCCGGCTTTCCATCCGTTAGCTTCCCATTTTCCGATACAAGTCGTGAAACAACTACTCTTCCAGAATCAACTTTGGTCTCAACACTTTCTTCGCTTCCCTCCCCAAAACCAACCCATTCTCCTCCTCTTTGTGACCGAAGCAAGTCTGGAACGACCACTTCTTGGTTTAGGCGATTTGTGCAGTTGATCTCTCGAATCTAAAGTACTCCCTTGCAAAGTACATTGTTTAGGGTTTAAATTCGTTTCTCACCCACACACCGAAATTACCAAAATCGCGAGAAACCATTTTCACCCTCAAACAACCGGATAGATAGAAATTACAAAGTTTTATTCGTCTCAAACTTTATGATTCCTCACGATAGATACCTAAGTTTTTTTTTAATTTCGTGGATTGTTCTTGAGAGGTGGTTAGTGATCCAGGATTCTCTGCTACAGAGTGTAAGGTTCCGGATCCGTGAGGTTTGCTGGACTTTGTCTACTGTAAATAGATTTCCAAACCTAGATTGAAACATATTAAAAGGAAAATCAAATAGGCTTGTATGTTAGAGGCATATGGGTACCAAAAGTCTTCATTTAGGTTGACAAAACTCTTAGGTTATGAAGGTGTTTATGGGTAAAAATCGTTTCTGCCAATTTTGGTAAATTCGGTAGGTGAGTGAGAAACTGGTTTAAACCCTAAACAAATGTCTTTGCACGTGAGCACTTTCTAGATTCGAGAGATCAATTTGTACAAGTCCGGCCTAAACCAAGAAATGGCCGTTCCGGACTTGCTTTGGTCACAAAGTGGAGGAGAAGGGTTGATTTGGGGAGGGAAGCAAAGAAAGGTGTTGAGACCGAGAATAATGCAGGAGAGTAGTGTCTCGACTTGTATCAGAAAGTGAAAGCTTCGGAAGCTTACAAGAGATGAAAGCTTTTTTTGGAGAGCTTGCAAAGTTGCCTTTTCTGAGAGTGTTGTGTTTTTCTCCTGACCGAGACTTGTTGTCTGGTGGAAATAGGTAAGACCTATTTATACAAGTCGAGATTGAAACGTACCCTGGCCTTATGAAGGAAGAGAGTAAAGGGTGAAATAATTGGAGGATGTGGTAACCGCATGGTGTTTATGGGTGAAAACGTTTTCACCATTATTTCCTCATTTATTTGACCGCTTTATTCCTATTCACGCTTTCTTAATGTGAGCGTAGTGTACGCTACATGTTGTGACCGCCAAACTGATGGACACATTTTTGTGTCTGATTTAATCTCAATTGTATATTTTGTTAGTGCTCGATTTTGTATTTATTATGGCTTTTTGTGTCTTTGTAGGTGTTTTTAGAGAAATAAACTTTTGCGGCGAAATTGGCTCAAAAAGTGGTATTTGCGCTCGTGGGAGAAAATCACTAAAGGAACCCCTCATTTGGATAAGGGGCGCTTCAATTACTAAGGGGTACACCATTGATAAGGGGCACCCTAATTGTTATTAACACCCGGGGCATTTCCAAAAGGCGTACGCTAAAGGCACACCTACTCTGGTTAAGGGTGACCTTTCTTGACTTTTCAAATCAAGAAATTGGCGGAAAATTTGGCAGAGTGTTGGATCGAGTTTGGGCAAGTTTTAGTCGAGTTTATTTGTTCGAATGGACTTGGATTGGCTGTTAAGTTTAAACGAGGCTTGGTTCATGGGTCACATCCACGGAAAGAAGAGTTTGCAACAAAACAGGAAGTCGTCGATCGTAATAAAACAGGGGAAGAGAATTTTACACGGGATTAATTCTAAATATGGAAGTTACCTGGATTATATTGGAGATTTTCATGGGATATGACTGGATTAGCTTTGTTGCTACAAAAGCGGGGATGGTAATAGAGTTCGAATCGAAACAAGGAAAGATTAACAATGGTGCTCGACAAAACAATGCATGGAAGATATCTCGGGTTTATTCTCGGAAAGCATGTGGATAATAGGAAAGAGTATATTCTTCTGTTGAATTCGTAACTATCTTTGGAGAGTTTAGTAAGGTTTGGGCAACCCGGAGCCGCGTGAGAAGAAACAGGGGAAGAAGAAAAAGGACCGAGACTTTTGGGAGAAGAAAAAAAAAAAGATATTCTCGGATTTTATTGAACACGATGTGTATAAATATAGTTGGATGGAATAATAGAAGGGAGTCGAGACTTTGGGGAAGATTAAGGAGCATTGCGAGCATAAATAATCGAGTTGCGCAGCGGCAGGTGGAGAAAGAAGAAGAAGACGAAGAGCAGACCTTCAAAGTCCTCGCGGAAGGACTATGGCAAATCTTTGAGGAAGAGAAGTATCGTTTAAGGGCGATCTTTTATTTCCTCTCAGAACAGACTTATTTATTCGAGCGTTTAAAGCGAGTCTTTTATTCGAACACCTCTTTAGCGTTTATTGCTTACCGATTTATTAGTTTTCTCTTGTTTTTCACCTATTTGAGCTATGAATAATTATTTTGAGCACGTGAATAATATGAGGAGCTAAACCCCAACTCTTTGGGACGATGGAGGAAGCCATTTTTCATGCGTGTGGTAATTATATTTAATTCTTATATGACTTCTTGCACTTGATTTAATTGTTTTATGATTTTCACTAATTAGTTGTGATTTCGTTTGATGACGTATGCTTAGTTTTAGTACTTTTGATGCGTCATGCTTGTGATTTACAATTAATCTTTTAAAAATCTACCTTGGCAAAGAAACAGTCAATATTTTATTACTATTTGAGCTATAATTTGTCTAGAATAAATATATGAATCGCATGAATGAATTTTATGGTGGAATCCTCGAGTCCTAGTACTTCTCGATATTTGTGACAAACTTGTGTATATATTTTCTATGTTTTTAGAGTTTTACGAAACTAAATCTTTACAAGTCCGAGAGGAACGACATCTTTCTTACCACTTTACTACAACTTGTTAAAATCACATCAATTTTAGGTTATGAAGGTGTTTATGGGTAAAAATTGTTTCCGTAGATTTTGGTAAATTCGGTAGGTGAGTGAGAAAGCTGGTTTAAACCCTAAACAAATGTGTTGTACGTGAGCACTTTCTAGATTCGAGAGATCAATGTCGTACAAGTCCGGCCTAAACCAAGAAATGGCGTTCGGACTTGCTTTGGTCACAAAGTGGAGGAGAAGGGTTGATTTGGGGAGGAAGCAAAGAAAGGTGTTGAGACCGAGAATAATTCTGGGAGAGTAGTGTCTCGACTTGTATCGAGAAAGTGAAAGCTTCGGAAGCTTAGAGATGAAAGCTTTTTTTGGAGAGCTTGCAAAGTTGCCTTTTACGAGAGTGTTGTGTTTTCTCCGACCGAGACTTGTTGTACGGTGGAAATAGGTAAGACCTATTTATACAAGTCGAGATTAAAACGTACCCTGGCCTCATGAAGGAAGAGAGTAAAGGGTGAAATAATTGGAGGATGTGGTAACCGCATGGTTTTTATGGGTGAAAACGTTTTCACCATTATTTCCTCATTTATTTGACCGCTTTATTCCTATTCACGCTTTCTTAATGTGAGCGTAGTGTACGTTGCATGTTGTGACCGCCAAACCAAGACCCTGGAAAGCATCCCCCAGTTTGTGTTGATGTCTCGAGTGTTGGCTGCACCTTGAGTGCAAGTGGCGCTGCTAATGGCGCGTGTGGCATGTGCGGAATGCCTTTGTTGCGGGTTGCATCTTGAGTACAAGTGGCAATGCGATGCAGTTGCTAGTGGCGTGTGTGGCATGTGCCAATGGCATGTGCGGAATGCCTTGGTGGTAGGTTATGCGTTGAGTGTAAGTGGCAATGCCAGAGCTGCGTGTGCGGCATGTGCCAATGGCGTGTGCGGAATGCCCTGGTGGTAGGTTGCACGGGTTGCAAGTTAGGCTACCAGCGTGAGTTTTGGCATGCGTCAATGGCACGTACGGCCAAGTTGGCCTAGGTTGCACGGCTTGCAAGTTAGGCTACCAGCGTGCGTGTTTGGCATGTGTCAATGGCACGCATGGATATTAGGGCTACGGCCTGGTAAGAAAAGCTACCAGCGAAGCGTGTCGGCATGTGCCAATGGCGTGCTCGGCCATTAGGGCCACGGCTTGGTAAGAAAAGCTACCGGTGGCGTGTTGGCATATGTCAATGGCATGCTCGACCATTAGGGCCACGGCCTGGTAAGAAAAGCTACCGGCGATGCGTGTTGGCATGTGCCAATGGCATGCTTAGCCATTAGGACCCCGCGGCAGTGAAAAAGCTACCCGGCGAGCGTGTTGGCATGTGCCAATGGCATGCTCAGCCATTAGGGCCACGTCCTGGTAAGAAAAGCTACCGGTGATGCGTGTTGGCATGTGCCAATGGCATGCTCGGCCATTAGGGCTACGGCACTGGTAAGAAAAAGCTACGGCCCGATGCGTGTCGGCATGTGCCAATGGCATGCTCGGCCATTAGGGCCACGGCGGTAAGAAAAGCTACCGGCGAGCGTGTTGGCATGTGCCAATGGCATGCTCGGCCATTAGGGCCACGGCTTGGTAAGAAAAGCTAACGGCGGCGTGTTGGCATGTGCCAATGGCATGCTCGGCCATTAAGGCCACGCACTGGTAAGAAAAGCTACGACGATGCGTGTTGGCATGTGCCAATGTCATGCTTGGCCATTAGGGCCACGGCAGTAAGAAAAAGCTACCGGCGAGCGTGTTGGCATGTGCCAATGGCATGCTCGGCCATTAGGGCCCCGGCTTGGTAAGAAAAGCTACCAGCGAGCGTGTTAGCATGTGCCAATGGCATTCTCGGCCATTAGGGCCACGGCCTAGTAATAAAAGCTACCAGCGATGCGTGTTGGCATGTGCCAATGGCATGCGTGGCCAATTTGGCCTTGGTTGCACGGTTTGCAAGCCTAGGCGCGGGCGCTACTTTGGCATGTCGCGACTAGGGCAAGGTAAGGGTGTTTGGCTTGGCGCGGCTAGGGCCAAGGTAAGGGTGTTTTGCTTGGCGTGGTGCGACCCGGCGTAGCTAGGCCAAGGGCAGTGCGTTCGGCATGGCGCGGCTAGCTTGGGTTAGGTGTGGCTGACATGATTTGCCATTGGCACGGAGGCGCGGACAACATGGTTGGCATGCTTTGGCGCTTTTGGTGTGACTAGCATAGCTAGGGCCAAGGCAGAGTGCGTTTGGCATGGCGCGGCTAGCTTGGGCTAGGTGTGGCTGACATGATTTGCCATTGGCACGGAGGTGCGGCTAGCATGGTTGGCATGCTTTGGCGCGTTTGGTGTGACTAGCATAGCTAGGGCCAAGGCAGAGTGCGTTTGGCATGGCGCTGCTAACTTGGGCTAGGTGTGGCTGGCATGATTTGCCATTGGCACGGAGGTGCGGTTAGCATGGTTGGCATGCTTTGGCGCGTTTGGTGTGATTATCATAGCTAGGGCCAAGGCGAGTGCGTTTGGCATGGCGCGGCTAGCTTGGGCTAGGTGTGGGCGGCATGATTTGCTATTGGCACGGAGGTGCGGCTAGCATGGTTGGCATGCTTTGGCGCGTACGGTGTGATTAGCATAGCTAGGGCCAAGGCAGAGTGCGTTTGGCATGGCGCGGCTAGCTTGGTCTAGGTGTGGCTGGCATGATTTGCCATTGGCACGGAGGTGCGGCTAGCATGGTTGGCATGCTTTGGCGCGTTTGGTGTGGCTAGCATAGCTAGGGCCAAGGCAGAGTGCGTTTGGCATGGCACGGCTAGCTTGGGCTAGGTGTGTCTGGCATGATTTGCCATTGGCACGGAGGTGAATGATAAGTGCCAAATATTGCATATTTCTACATCTATTTATTGGCATTTAACTCATCTTTTGTGCTCAGAAATCAGATATTATCCCAGATTCTGTGTTTTCTTTGTTTTCAAGAATAAGTATTTGTACTAATTAATTTTGTGTTTTTAGGTAATAAATAAAGCTCGGAGAAATTGAGGAGCCAAAAGAGCGGTGGAGACAAGCGTCTATGGAGCGAGAAAGCCAAAGCCCGCGCGCGCATCGAGCAAACCATTTACAAGACATGGGCCCAAGCTATCCAAGACCCGCGACCCGGATCCGAGCCCGTCCACTCCAAGCCGTTGAGATCTCGCCCAGCTGCATCCTACGGTCGCTCCATCACTCACATCATTTCTCGATGACTCCGCTCTACACCAAATCACCCCAATCCTCCTCGGCCGTTCGGATCTCACTCGCCACATCCAACGCTCGCTCTGACTTCCTCATCGTCCGTCATTGCGCACCGCTTCACAACGAAACCTCCTACACCTATACCCCCATTAGAGCAAATCCATTTTATTTTCATCTTCTCTTTCTTCTTCCCCTGTTACATGCAGAACCCATCCCTCTTCTCTCCCGACCATACCTTGGCAGAACCAACATCATCACCATCCCCATCTCCTTATCACTGACACCAACCCCATCAACCACCTTCTCCGCCACCCTAGGTTCATCCATCTCCATCTTTAGCTTCTTTCATAACCTAGAAGCTAGGTTGAAGATGATTGTAACTAGGGTTTCACCAACAACCCGCATGGTCGATTCGGAGACGATTGACGGATGAGACGGTAGTTGAGCGCGTGGGTGAGAGAGTATTTTCTGTTTTTTGTTTTGGAGAAATTTAGGGTTTTTGAATTGCATGTATAAATAGGTTTAAGGGGTGTGTGAAAAACTTTATGCCTGGGCTAGCCAGAGCACCATCTTAGCTTTGTTTGTTTGAATTACTTCTATTAAATGTTCTAATTTAATTATCCAGGGTGTTAATGAAACCCCTGAATTTCATGTCAAGCATATATATTTTTGGTTGTGTTTTTGCTAAATTATAATATGATTAGGATTACTAATTAGTTGATGAAGTTGATGAGCCTGTGATGAGCTGTACTGTAAGAAGACAGCTCATACTAGGGGTTAGTTGGAAAATTTGATTAATGAACATCCATTGTAGACCTTCATAAGAAGGCACAAGAACATAGCTTAAGATATATGGCTTTGGGCATGAGATTAGAGGTGGATTGATCACCCTGGTATTTCCCAAATTGTTATAATCTAGTTTCACCTTAGTTTAGTGTCACCTTAGGTGGATTGATCACCCTGGTATTTCAAGTCAGTCGCATCGACAAACACTCAAACCTTATTTGTGTTACATTTCTCTAGAAACTCAGTTTAGTAAGCTTTAGATCAACACACAGCATCACAAGTCTCTGTGGTTCGACCCGTATTTGCCCTGTTCTACATTGAAGACACCGTGCACTTGCGGTTTAACATGTAGGCATAAAAACAGATCATTTCCAAGCCTACCAGTGAACTAGGGTTTTGTTCGTTGTAACCCTAATTTGAAAAAAAATACCCCATATTAATTACTGACTACATGCATTGAATGTTCTAATAAATGTGTCACTGGTGACATTAGGTTATTCGGGGTTTTACGATTTTACCCTTTGTCTAAAAACCACCATCAACATTAAGTCCCCGCTTAGCTCGGAACAGGGGGCTTTGTTGCGAGGTAAGCATAAGATGGTGTGAGACTATCGTGATAAATCGTAAAGAGAATTGAGGAGGCTTGTCGACCTTTTTATAGATAGGATTTGGAATCCTTGCCTCTGCGATATTACACAAATCGGGAGAGGTGGCACAATTGGGAAGTCGGCATCATTGAGAGACGAGGAAAGGCAGGCGGCATTGAGAAGTTGACGCGAGTTAGGGAACCGGCGTGCTAGGCTGGCGAGGACCGGCGCAAGGTGGGGAAGGCGATCGTGCTAGGTGGCGGGACCAGCAAGGTGGGGAAGCCGAGCGTGCTAGTTGGTGTGACAGGCGGTCATTGGGAAGTTGGCGCAATTGGTGGGGCGGTGTAAACAAGGAGGGAGCAAGCGTTTCTCGGATAGCAAAGTTTCCTTATTTTTTTGCCTTCCTTCACGCGGCTTCAATCGGGGCATTATCCATGCTAAAATCTGGAAGCGTTATGTCCCTTATTGCTTCCTTTCCTTTTTAAGGTTCCGTATTCATACCCAACGCAATTGTACCGTCTCCCTTGTTGAGTTTATTTCTTTGCCTAGAGACGAATCATCCTCTAAACATCCAGATTCTCCAAGTGAAGGCGCGAGGTCTGACTCTTGCAAAAGCACCCTGACTAGGGTTATTCGGGCTAAGAAGATCATATCGGTATGTTTTATTCTTCTTCTCTCGTCATGTTATCCTCTTTTTATATGTGTATAGATATGGTGGAACTTGATCATTTTCCCATTTTTTGCGGTGTATGATGGGACCCTCCCGGGGATGGCCGCCTTTAACTCTTCGGAGAAGGACTTGAGGTGGCGGAGATCGATCTTCTTCTCTTGAGGAGGCATTGGTTGGGATTGAATCTCTCGTTCCATGAAGCTAGTGAAATCATTAAGGACCTCCATTCCATCTATCCCCATGAAGAACATGTGCATGTTCAGACTTTCTTGGGTTCAGTGAGCATGGAGGAGGGGCGAGAGAACGAGGAAGAGTCTTGTCATATTGAGAAGTTTCAGTGCGGCAAAGCCTTTCCTCGGTCCGGGTATGGGGCGGATCGGACTGTTTCTAAGTCGAAGCGATGGAAAAGCGAACGTGTGAGGATCTTGGAGGAGAGCGCCATGATTCTTGATTTTGATGCGGATGAATCAAAAAACTTTCTTGAAGTGTCAATGAGAAAACCTTCGAAGGAGCATATGACGGAAACGAAATAGCCTTTGAAGTTGATGCCAAAGGTGTCGTTGGTGATGCGGAGGGGGTCATGGTGGCGTATCTTTGGACCGGTCGTCGGGAGGACAACTGCTGCCTGCTTTGTGGTTGCTTCGGGATGGGATGTTGAGGTTCTTTCTTTGCTAACAGTTGAATGGAACCTTTGTTGCCCGAGGGATTCTTTGGGGAAGTGCTTGAAGATAGCCTTGCCAGGGGACTTGTGCTCCATCCTTCGAGGGCTAGTTCCTCCCTTTTGTTATTTTCATTATTTGCTTAGTTCCCCCGATGTTTTTTTCTTTTCATAAACTCATCTTTACCTTCTTCTTCATCAGTCAACATTTTGCTTCATATATATTTTTTGAAAGAGGTTGTGGTATGATGGCTCTGCAATGGTTTTCTGGGTTTATCTGATGTATTTCTCTGATATCTGGAGAATTTGCTTGGAAAGAGATGTATTTATACTTTTTTTTTTGACGAAAAAGGGAATCCCCAGGGAAAAAATACAAATGGTGTATTCATCTTGGGGGAGTACAACTACTAAGAGGAATTGTTAAAGGAAATACTAAAAGGGGAGTGATTGGGAAGTACGGCATTTTAGGGTTGGAGGCCTTGAGCCATCGCAGTGAATTATCACGCCTTCGGTGTGTCTGCATTGATGAGCTTGAAATATCCTCCCAAAAGGGTATCGCAACCACATACATCTCGTCTTCTCTTTCATTGGGCGAATCGGTTTGAATAGCCATTTTCTTGTCATCCTCCCAACTTGAAGCGAGCTCTCCTTAACCACTTTGCATCTCCGATTGAAAGCGGGTTCGGGCGTCGTGCAACCGTTTGAGCCTTGGCCGTTGATTTCAATAGTATTTTCCAAGCTTCTTGCAAAGCGTTCAAATGGTCCAGCTCCTCATTCACATTTCTTGACGGCGTTCGTGCCGATGTCGCCGAGTCCCCATGACGGAATGGGGGAAGGAAAGGCGGTTGCGAAAAGGTTGCTCGGTCGGACTTACTTGCATTTGAAAACCATGAGCTAGCGCCAACGAGTCCTCTCCAGGATGTCTGGGTTCCTTCAATAGTTCGTTGATGCGATAATCAGTGGGATGGTTTGTTGGAAATTCCTTCGGGCGTGGACGTCGGCAGAGGGCGCACATCCAATTTCACTTTGTTGTCGAGCACCCATAAGCGTCCCAATATCGTGTCATGATCTAGTTCTTTGACAATGTGGAATTTTCTATGCGTTATAGCGTCTCCCATCTCGATCTCTAGGTCGATGTAGCCATGTGCGTTCAAAGTTTCTCCTCTCAAGTTCTTAATCACGGACGGGGAATAGGTAGCGTCTTGTTTTGTAAATCCCGCTCGCCTTTAGTGTCTTGAAAGTAATGATGTTGTGGTCAGAGGCCGTGTCGATGAGCGTGTCGTCAAATTCGTTACCTCTTAAACGGGACGTGGTCAGCAGTCCCCAGTTCTCCTTTTTGGTTCCGCCTGTTTGGAAAACTTGGGCCCTGACGTGGTTTCCGAGGAGAGAAAAATTCGTTTGCCGGATACAACGCGATTGAGAGCTGCGAAAATATCTTGGCGCTGCACCTTGGAAAGATATAGAATTTCGCATACATGTTGCATCATGGATTGTACGGTCTCGTGCACGGTGTCCCGGAGGACCCATGATTTCTTATTGGGAGTGGGTATCGATGCACTCTTTCGTCTCCTAATTGGAGTTCTCCACTTCTATCCTTTCTTTGAAAATATGCTTTAGTGCGTTGCAATCGCCGGTCGGGTGGTGAGCGAACCCGTGGTAATGGCGTGCCAGGGTTCGCCATCTCGGCCTCGGTTGGTGGACGTGCGGGAGGTGGCGGTCCGATAACATCATCTTGAACCCAGGCTTCTAGGAGGTCAATCACTTCCTCGATGGGAAACGGGAAATCAAGGGTATTTCCTTCGGTCTCATGATCTTTGCATGGGAGTTTTAGTGACGGTCTTTCGTGGCGGGGTTCCGGGTGTGCCGTGCGCTTCACGTTTTGGTGGTGGCTCGTAGTTGGGGCTTTCCTTTTTCCCCTTTTGTTTACTATGTTCACGGAGGATGAGCCGGCATTAAATAGCTTGCGATGAGGCGTCTACTCCGCGAGTTTCACGCGTGTCTTCAGTTCGAGTTGGCTAGCTCTTTCCGAGTAATCTTGAGTCTTTGTTGTTGCGTATCGTCACGGCGGCTTCATGGAGTTCGGAGAATGTTTGGGCGCAAGTTCTCTAGCAAGCGCGGTAAATATGAACCATACAATTGATGCACGCGTTCACGGTTGTTGCTTGGTCACGTTTGGGTCGTGACGGTCGAGTGCTTGAACCACGAACCTTTTGACGAAATCATTCGGATGTTCGTTATCCCATCGGGTACATTCTTCGAGGTCGATAAGGTAACTTGTTCGGACACGAAGAAGTATTTCTTGTAAACGCGGTGACCATGCTACTCCCAGTTAGAGTCTTTGTTCGGTGGGATCTTTGTTGTACCATGTATACGCCCTTCCAAGTAAGTGATTTTGAGAATTCCCTTAAACGAAGAACGTGATTATATTCATGTTCACCTAGGGATTCAGGAAGCAGGGGAGACATGCTCATGTGCACTCTGGTACCATCGTACGGGGGTAAATTGAGGAGAAGAGTACCCCCTTGGGAGAGGGATTCTCTGTATTTCGGATGGGTAAGGGGGTTGGTGATGATGCACGTCAAATTCATCGTTCTTGATTCGGTTGCGGAGAAGTTGTTCCAGATCTTCTCGCGTGACGAAGTTGGGTGGATGATTTCTTTCCAACTGGATTCTAGCGCGAATTTCCTCATCCGAAGTGGGCGTGCTCCGCCGAGAGTCTTGGCGTCGGGGTTGTTGGAGGCGTTCTAAGCGGCTGCGGAGGACGCGACTCACGTGGTAGTCGGCTTCTGTCGGGGTCTTGAGAAAAACGAGTACCTCCTTTGCGTTGAAACCATATCCGTCGGGCTCCCGGTGAGCATCTCCTGTCGTTCCATCAAATCAGCGATGGTGACATAAGGACGACTTCCTTTGGTCCCTCGGTCTCTCGTCCGTCGGCGGGAGTAGTTGGAACCTTAGTTGTGGTCGGAGCGCCATGCTAGACGAAGCATTAGTGGGCGCAGCGGCGCTCGCACTTGTGGCGGTGGCGTGACACCCGAAGAGATACTTTCATTGCCGTGATTAGAGGGTTGTGCGGAGACACTAGAGGAGGCGGCGGCTCGGCCCTGGTGATTGGCGGTGTTACGCTTGAGGGAGTGCATTCGATGTTCCGTAGTCGTAGGTGATGCAACAACGTTATTGGGAGAAGACGCTAACATCGGGGATGTATTCCTGTCTTTGGTATTCTCGGCGGCCGCTCGGTTTGAGTTCCACCATGTTGGGATTTGACGTTCGTAAACGAAATCGGGAGTCGGAGTTGGTATTGTAACCGATAGATAAATCCTCCGCTGTGGTCGCCAATTGTTTATGGGTAAAAATCGTTTCGCCGATTTTGGTAAATTCGATAGTGACCGAGAAGCTGGTTTAAACCCTAAAAAATGTGTTGCACGTGAGCACTTTCTAGATTCGAGAGATCAATATGTACAAGTCCGTCCTAAACCAAGAAATGGCTGTTCCCGGACTTGCTTCGGTCACAAAGTGGAGGATATGGGTTGATTTGGGGAGGGAAGCAAAGAAAGGTGTTGAGACCAGAATAATTCTGGGAGAGCAGTGTCTCGACTTGTATCAGAAAGTGAAAGCTTCGGAATCTTGCAAGAGATGAAAGCTTTTTTTGGAGAGCTTGCAAAGTTGCCTTTTCTGAGAGTGTTGTGTTTTTCTCCTGACCGACACTTGTTGTCTGGTGGAAATAGGTAAGACCTATTTATACAAGTCGAGATTGAAACGTACCCTGGCCTCATGGAGGAAGAGAGTAAAGGGTGAAATAATGGGAGGAGGTGGTAACCGCATGGTGTTTATGGGTGAAAACGTTTTCACCATTATTTCCTCATTTATTTGACCGCTTTATTCCTATTCACGCTTTCTTAATGTGAGCGTAGTGTATCTGGCCACATCTTTGTGACCGCCAAACCAAGACCCGGAAAGCATCCCCAGTTTGTGTTGATGTCTCGAGTGTTGGTTGCACCTTAAGTGCAAGTGGCGGCTGCTAGTGGCGCGTGTGGCATGTGCCAATGGCATGTTCGGAATGCCTTTGTTGCGGGTTGCATCTTGAGTGCAAGTGGCAATGCCAGAGCTTCTAGTGGCGTGTGTGGCATGTGCGGAATGCCTTGGTGGTAGGTTGTACGTTGAGTGTAAGTGGCAATGCCAGAGCTGCTAGTGGTGTGTGCGGCATGTGCCAATGGCGTGTGCGGAATGCCTTGGTCGTAGGTTGCACGGTTTGCAAGTTAGGCTACCAGCGTGGGTTTTGGCATGCGTCAATGCCACGTACGGCCAAGTTGGCCTAGGTTGCACGGCTTGCAAGTTAGGCTACCTGATAGGTGTCTAAAACACCTAATTTACTATCTAGTAGTTACGCTTTCTTTGCCATTTTTCTTGTGAATTATGTACTTTACGTGTGTTTTTGAGTTATTAGATACTCTGGAGTCGCACGGAGGAAAAGAAGCGGAAATCACCCAAATTGAGCCAAAGGGCAAAATTGTCATTTCGGGGCGAACACTAAGCTGGAGCCAAGTCAAGGTTAAGGGGCAACTCTTTTGGAAGAGTGCTAAAGACAGACCAGCTGAGGATAAGGGGTTAGAAAATTGGTTAACCCTTATCAGAAGTGCCGAGTACCAATATCATGTCCCAAGTTTATCCAACCCTAAATCGAGAAAGAAGTTTTTCTGTCTCAATCATTTTCTCATTTCATTTTCCACCTGAATTAAAGATGAGAGAATCATGGCTGCTGTTGTCTGAGAGTTGGAGAAATTCAGGGGAGAAGAAGAAGAACGAGAGACATGGTTTCTGTGGCTCGAATCTCAGATGGGTTCTTGAGTTCGAGTGATTTGGTGGTGAAGACGGAGATGGTGTTTCGAATCTAGAAAGGGGATCTGGTCTGTGTTGATTGAGTGAAGGAATCTGTTGAGTTTGAGATGGGAGGATGAAGTGAAGCTTAGATGAATGTTAGGGTTTTGGAGGTGGAGTTCCTGCTGTTGAGATGAGAAGAAGAACAAGAAGGGGAATGTTTGTAATGGATGAAGGTTGAACCGAGATTGAGTCCGAGATGCAATGGAGTTAGAGGATGATGATTCAAGGGTTTACGATACATGGGTGTGTGTTTTAGTGCTTGAACTCATAGAGGAGATTGCGAGTGCGGTTGAGTGCTTGAGAATGAACATAGAGGATTTGTGTTGCTGGCCTTATGGCGAGATTAGGGTGGAATTGACAAGACATGGAAGCAATTGAGTTTGGCGTGATTGAATCGAGGTAATTAGAGATTTGGGATTTGTTCGATTAAGGCTGAGATGTGGTGGAGCTCAAACTGGAAGGCGGAAGTGAATGCAAATTTCGGGGGTTGCGGCAGAGTAGTAGGTGGATTGGTTGGTAACAGGGCAAAGTGCAAAGCAGGTGATAATGATTAGAGGTCAAGTGGCTTGGAGAGTCTGAATGCAGGCTAAGCTTAAGTGAATTTGCAGGGAAGTGCTGATGTTGTCTCAGGTGGTGTCTCTGGAACTGGTAGTGGTGCTGAATGAATGAGCCAAGGACTGGTGGTGGATCTTCTTCAGTGATTTGCAAGTAGATGAATGTGCTAATGCAAACCAAGTGAACTGGAATTTGAGGATGAGAAGGTTACAAGGGTTATTAGTGCAGTAGTGGAGGCTGGTGTGTGGCATCTTTTCCAAGACTTAGCCGTGGTCTTGGTGTTGCCATTGGTCTGAAATTGATTTGGTGCTAGAAGAGATGGGTTTGATGATTGTTATGAAGTGGTTTCCTGAGATGGAATTGTAGGTGGAGTTGTGAGGCAGTGCAGTTGTACGATTGTCGTTTTTTTTGGTGCAGCTACAAATACCAGACGGTGTTGCATATGAATATGGCTTGTGGCAGTGGTGGTACATTTGAATGCTTTGAATGAATGAGTTGCGAGGTTATGATCTTTGATGGCAATGCGGTGTGTGTGGTCTTTGGGATGGACCTAGTGATGACTGTGTGGAGAACATTGTATTGAATGGGGTCTACGATGAGACTTGAGTCGATGTTGAGCTCATGGAGGAGTGGCGATTTGTAATGATCTTTGCTACACATTGCAATGACAGGTTGAGCTGGTGGTAGTGGCTGCGGGATTGTTACAAGGGTGCGGCTCAAGGCGAGAGATGTTATAGAGTTGGCTGGAGCAGAGATGAGCTCGATTGAGCATCAGGTTGAATTGGCAGTCTTTGTGAAGACGAGTTCCGGTGTTGGTTGTGTATGACAACGGATATGCAATGGAGCAGTTGAGAATGGAGACAGTGCAGGCATGTATGGAAGGTGACTCGATGGGTTTGAAGTGATGAGAGTCATGGAAATGAAGCCGAAATTGCAGCGGCTTGAAGGATGAGTTGCAGGCCATCATGGTTGGAAGAGTATTGGTGAAGCACAATGATAGTGCAACACGGTGTTTGGCTGTGCAATGGCGACTGGCAAGTTAACTCGATCGTGAATCGACTCACCGACTCGGAGGTCGACTCGAGATGAGTCACGACTCTCCACGACTCGGTGCTTGACCGAGTTGACCCGCCCGATTTGACCCGTTGACTCATTTGATCCGGTGGAAGGTGGACTTTGCCGGTCACCTGAGACGTTTTCCGGCGACCTTTCCGGCCAAGTTCCGGTCACAATACCAGATTTCCGGCGGCCACTTTTGGGACATATTTTCTACATGGGTTTCTCTCTCTTATGGGCTTGGTGGATTTTCATCTAATGGACTTTGAAGACTAGACCTAATTTTAGAAGTTGGAGAAAAGCTATAAAGGAAGGTCTTCTACAACTTATGAAATATCTTATTCTTGGAATTTTGGAGAGCCGGTTTTGTTTACGCTTCTAGGGTTTGCTTTTGTTCATCTTCTTCTTCTTTTCAATTAATCTTTTTATGATGAACTCCATAGCTATGAGTAGCTAAACATATTATTGGTGATGGGATAAAAGTTGATTTCTCAACATGTTTTTGAATCTATGAATTAGTTTTGTCTCAATATTTTATTGTTTGTGATTCACAATTAATAGTGTTATAAGATTTGATAGTTTGTTTGGTTGAGTAGGAATCAATCCGATTTACATTCATCTCTAGAGCTATATTAGGGTTTTCAATACGAAAAAGTTGTTTATCCCTGATTCTAAGTAGCATAATTGTGGGTAGTGCTTGTAGTGATATATCCTACTAGTCACAAGTGAATCATAACTTTTGTTAAAATGTTTAGTGCTTTTACACATTCGTTTGCATTGATTAGTCTTATTAGTAGAACTTATTGCTTTTAGGGGTTAAACTTAATTGTGCTTTTACACTTTAGGTTGCTTTCTAAGAAGAATTCACATATGCATCTTTTAATGTGGTTGTGATGAAATCAGGAAATTAGCGGGTTATTCTTGCGATCAAGGTATCCTAGGACTATTAGTAAAATAAGAGATTAAAATACCAATTCTAATCATTGATGAAAATACATGTTTGTGAATGATACTATCCCGTGACCAATATCTTCTCCTTATTGATTTCTCAAATTATTTACTTTGCTTTCAACTATTTTTATTCGCTTAAACAACAAACATCCCCCCTTGGTTACCTTAGAAACTGAAAATTGCATAACAACAATTGCCTCTCTGTGGATACGAACTCTTCCTTACCTTGTGATTCATTTAAATTTAGTGAGTAAGAAAGTGAAATTATTTTTGACGGATTGACACACGATCACTACCAGCGTGCGTGTTTGGCATGTGTTAATGGTACGCATGGCCATTAGGGCTACGACCTGGTAAGAAAAGCTACAAGCGATGCGTGTCGGCATGTGCCAATGGCATGCTCGGCCATTAGGGCCACGGCTTGGTAGAAAAGCTACCGGCGGCGTGTTGGCATGTGCCAATGGCATGCTCACCATTTGAGGCTACGTCCTGGTAAGAAAAGCTACCGGCGATGCGTGTCGGCATGTGCCAATGGCATGCTCGGCCATTAGGGCCACGGCTTGGTAAGAAAAGCTACCAACCAGCGTGTTGGCATGTGCCAATGGCATGCTCGGCCATTAGGGCCACGGCTTGGTAAGAAAAGCTACCGGCGGCGTGTTGGCATGTGCCAATGGCATGCTCGGACATTAGGGCCACGGCACAGTAAGAAAAGCTACCGGCGATGCGTGTTGGCATGTGCCAATGGCATGCGTGGCCAATTTGGCCTAGGTTGCACGGTTTGCAAGCCTAGCGCGGCGCTACTTTGGCATGGCGCGGCTAGGGCCAAGGTAAGGGTGTTTGGCTTGGCGTGGTGAGACCGGCGTAGATAGGGCCAAGGCGTAGTGCGTTCGGCATGGCGCGGCTAGCTTGGGTTAGGTGTATTTGGCATGATTTGCCGTTTGCACGGGCGCGGCCAGCATGGTTGGCATGCTTTGGCACGTTTGGTGTGACTAGCATAGCTAGGGCCAAGGCGAGTGCGTTTGGCATGGCGCGGCTAGCTTGGGCTAGGTGTGGTGACATGATTTGCCATTGGCACGGAGGTGCGGCTAGCATGGTTGGCATGCTTTGGCGCGTTTGGTGTGACTAGCATAGCTAGGGCCAAGGTAAGTGCGTTTGGCATGGCGGCTAGCTTGGGCTAGGTGTGGGTGGCATGATTTGCCATTGGCACGGAGGTGCGGCTAGCATGGTTGGCATGCTTTGGCGCGTTTGGTATGATTAGCATAGCCCAAGCGAGTGCGTTTGGCATGGCGCGGCTAGCTTGGGATAGGTGTGGGTGGCATGATTTTCTTATTGCACGTAGGTGCGGCTAGCATGGTTGGCATGCTTTGGCGCGTTTGGTGTGATTAGCATATCTAGTGCCAAGGCGATGCGTTTGGCATGGCGTGGCTATCTTGGGCTAGGTGTGGCTGGCATGATTTGCCATTGGCACGGAGGTGCGGCTAGCATGGTTGGCATGCTTTGGCACGTTTGGTGTGTCTAGCATAGCTAGGGCCAAGGCAGAGTGCGTTTGGCATGGCACGGCTAACTTGTGCTAGGTATGGCTAGCATGATTTGCCATTGGCACGGAGGTGAATTAGGGTTTTGTTCGTTGTAACCCTAATTTGAAAAAAAAATACCCCTATTAATTCTTGACTACATGCATTGAATGTTCTAATAAATGTGTCCTTTGGTGACATTAGGTTGTTACGGTTTTACGATTTTACCCTTTGTCTAAAAACCACCATCAATGAAGGACATCGGTTAAGGGAATCAAGTGTAGAATCTTGCGAGGTTCAAGAGATGTAAGGAACACGACCGCGGCTGAATTACTTGGAGGGTTCATTCGGTATCAACTACATTCATGTCGGAAGTCTGATAGTAGGCTAGTGTTTGTAATGGTTTAATACAGTATGGTGTTCAAAGATGGACGAGGTCCCCGGTTTTTTCTGCGCCAGTGCAGTTTTCCTCGTTAGCAAAATTTTGGTGTCTTGTGTTTTTCGTATTATATTGTTTATTCTTATATTAGAAATAATACAAGCATTACGTAATCAATCTAGATAGTTTATGTCATTATTATTTGAGATTAAAAACAAGACTTGTTCTTGTTGAATTCATATCTTGAAAGATAACTTGCAAGTTTCATTCTTGTTAGAATTCGGATACGACTAGATTGATTTTGGATATTAATTTTTGAGATCATCCTGTTAGAGCAATGCTCGATCGAACTCACAAGTGTTGCTATATCAAGCTTGTTAGAGTACCGCTCGGTCAAACTCTCAAGCGTTGTTGTTGATGATGGATTTTAGTTCAGGGCTAAAATTATAAAACCAAAAATAATGTCTTTGACATCCCTGCAAAGGGTAAAGTCGTTTCATAAGCGATGAGTCAGAAAACCTCTACGCTTTATTTATTGAAGTAATTCAATAAATATACAAAATTCACCTAGAATGGTGCATGTGGCAACAATCCCAAATATTTCTCGTGAATTTTTAGTATTATTAATTAATGCATAATTGGCCTAGTATTTCCGTATTGTTCTGTAACTCTCATTATTGGCGTGGCATGATGACGAGTGTTACTCTCGGCGAGTAACACGAATCTCCAAGTGTCAATAGTGAGGTATGCACGAAATACCCGTCTGAGGCTACACCATTCTCTAACAAAGGGAATCTCATATCGGTGTGCTTATATTAGCCCGATTGAGAATATTTAATTTCTAAGGGAAACGGGTGTCCGTATTAGTCTCGGAAACGATCACGGCCACGCAAGTTGACCGCATGATTTAACCGCCTAGACGAACCCTAGCGGGAGCGGGCGATCACCGTGATGACCACTTAGGCGGGCCCATTTATGACCTAGCCGGTCGAGCATCACACCTTGCTTCCCAGCCGTACCAAAACACCGACCCTAAAATAGGGTGGTCTTACGCCTTTGGAAGAAGCTCGAACGAGCAAGACTGTTCGAGATAGTCTTAAAACGATCGCGACCGTACAACTTCACCAGCCTGATTGGACGGCTTAGATCGCACCATGTACGATTGAGGAGTCGGCAACACGCACATTGGCGGGCCCACTCTATCTCTACCTGATCGGTTTGCTCACGGCGTGGTCATGGAGCCATGAACGTTTTCCCGAAACACGATGGGCGTGATGCTTTTCAAAGTCACGAAAATTCCACTAATGTCTTAAATTGATCACAACCATCCAACTTAACCAACATATTTGGATGGCTTAGATCGTACCTAGGACCGTTAGGGAGGTTCACACATGTTCACCGTCAGCCCAACATGGGCCCCGCATAATCGGTCTCTCCAAAGGAGAAACACAACTTGCCAAACCGTTTGGCCAAAGTCATGCATACGTGACTGTTTCAAAACCCTAATTAGGGTTTGCGGCGTTGCATATCTGTCGTAGTTCGATCACGACCATCCATCTTCGCCAGCCTGGATGGAGGGTGTAGATATGGACTTAAGAGGTCCCAAGAGTGTCAACATGATCATTGTTGCATGTAGTCGGCCGGCCTAGGCAGACTAGGACTCGACACCTCGAAACACGCGCCCCAAAGTGGCATGTCACGCAGCCTTTAATCCTTTGTGGCAATGGTATTCTGTCGCGAATTGATCATGACCACTCATCTTTGCCAGTCAAATTGAGTGGCCTAGATCAAGCCTTCATAGGACGGAGAGGTATAGGCGTGTACAACAACGAGCCGTCTCCGCATGACCGATCGGTCCCACCAAAATCGACGCCCATGTGTGGATTCGGTCAAGCCAAAGAGGGATGCTTGCGCACCTCCTAAAACCCCTAAAATTCCATCAACGGTCGCAAATATATACCGTGAACCATCTCTGGTCGTCCAACTTTGCCACTTGGTCGGACAAACTTAGGTTAAAGACTAGGCAACCAATGAAGCATCTCGATGATCACCGTCTGCCACTCTTCCACAGAAAGTGATCGACCAGGGGATGGCTCATCCATGCGGCCTCCAAACGATCACTCGAAGATGGTTGGACGTGATGCTATTTTAAGACGCTTAATCCGTGACTTATTCGGTTAAGCTTTAAAACAATGATGCTTCATACATATTGATTGTTTTCAATGCATTACATGCATCAAGCATACACGATATTTCATAAATATCAATTTCTTAAATAACTTAATTATTTAATTTAGCACCGTATGTTATTTCCTGCAGTGCGTCCCACGATCCGCTCATTCGAGACATCAAGCATGTCGCAAACTGGGGGATACTTACTGGGTATTGGTCTGGCGGTTTACAGCGTGCAGCGTGCAACGCGCCATTACAAGAACGTGTCAGGAAAAGGTGGACGGTTAACAGTGATGAGGGAAGTGGGCAAAGGTGTGATTGTGTGACAATCACCTCTCATACACGACCCCACTACTCCATCACTTCACCTCCTCCACTTCCTACGAGAGATGAGGGTTGCGCTACATGACTTGTATAAATAGGTCCTTCACCTATTTCCAAACAACACAGAAAAAACCAAGTGTTGTCACAGTATTCAGAAAACACCCAGAACTGATAGCTTACATTATGCAAGCCAGTTCAATATTCTGTTACAAGTCATAAGCAACCAACACCTTCACAAGCTCAACACCTTCTTCGCTTCCCTCCCTAAGATCAACCCCATGTCCTTCACTTTGTGACCGAAGCAAGTCTGGAACGGCCATTTGTTGGTTTAGGCCAGAATTGTATAGATTGATCTCTCGAATCTAAAGTAATCCCGTGCAGTGCATTTGTTTAGGGTTTAGATTCGTTTGTCATCCGCACACACCCAAATTTACCAAAACCAGCAGAAACAGTTTTCACCCATAAACAGTTGTTATCTCAAGATTGTTTGTCAAGTTTAGTTGATCAAAACTATATACTTGATTTCTAGTTTACTTATATCTATGTCTCAGATTAGGATAGAAGTGTAGTTGAGCTTTAAACTTCACGGCGTTCACCAAATGAAGACGAAGATCTACTGAGGGGAGCTTGGAGGAACTTCATCAACAAAAGGTATGTGGAGACTAAAACTTATCTATCACTCAGAAGTCTATTCTATTTTATCTTCTAATAAGACTAAGTCGTATAGCTATATAGACTTTTACATTATACACATTTGATATTTCGAGCTGAGTTTATCTCGCTTATCTAAGCTAGCAGCTGACTAATCCGAGAGATTAACTAAATAAAGAGGCACTAAAATCTAAAACATATACTTAAGCATTCAATTAAGGAATCTTCTACAAACTTAACCCAAAAACTAGCCCCGCTCAGAAATATAAATATACAAGAACTCCTCTCGAATGATACATATACAATAGTCATTTGGTTTACAAATAGATTATACATCATAATAAACATAACCGAAGTTAACCAACTAACGGACTTAACTCCTCGAAGCTTTCGCTGCGCAACTCGATCTGTCTCTGAAACTGAAAGTGGGAATGGGTAAGCACATCATCCCTAAAAGGGGTTACCAGTAGAAATAACATTTAACTTTCAAGAAATCATGGGAAAAACTTGGAAAACAATACATGCTTTCCGAACATTAAAAAGAGTGACCAAGTGTTTATGGGTGAAAACTATCACTACAAAAACAGGTCTCAATCGTGAGGGTTTTTTTAGGGGGGGCGTCACAAATATGAGCTATTTGTGAGGGTTTTTGTCAAACCGCCACAAATACTCTAACTAGTCAAAGTCATTTGAAGCTCGGTCGGTTTCAAGGGTCCGACACAAATTATTGTGAGGGTTTGCTGGACTAACCGCCACGAATACAAGTTAGTCAAAGTCTAACCTACTTTCTCGTCATTTTGAGTCTCCGACAAAAACAAATTTCACAAGTTTTAGTTTTCAGACAGTGTAAACTTTCTTCAATTGTTGCGGTTCTCAAATCCGTCAAGAAATTTTTAAAAGGCGGTGATTTTTGGTGGATTTCAATCTTCTCCGCTGAAATTTTTGCCAAAATTTTCAGTCTTTATATTCTTTATATCTCTCTTATCTTCTTTACAAAACTTAGATCTGGTTTTCTCTTCTCTTTCCTTCTCGTTCTTCTCCATCGAAGAAGATTCTTTGAGAGGTTTGCTTCTCTTACTTTCTCTTCATCTCGTCTATCTGGAAATCCGTAAGTACTACTCTTGATTTTACTCTTATCTATTAATGGGTTTTTTTTTTTCTTTTGCTTTGCAGGATATAAAGGAGTCAATCGGAGGTGATTTTCCCCTTTTTTTTTGGTTCGTTTCTTTGTTTTAGGATTGGAAGTTTTTTCGATCTGGTTAATTTGCTTAATATTACTTTTAAGTTTTAATTCCTATTTGTTTGTTCTGCAGGATTTGAAGGAGTAAACTTGAAGGTAAAATTTCCCTTTTAATCTCTTTTTGTTTCTTTGTTTCTTTGATTAAGGACCGATTTTGCTTTTAATTGCTTGATTTTATTGTTTTGCAGGATCTAAAGGAGTAAACTTTCGGGTGAAATTTCCCTCTTTTTCTTTGTATTCACTAGGGATTAAAAAAATTTAATTTGTTTTTCTTTAGTTTCAATCTCTTAGGGTTTACTGGAAACTTTTATTTTCTTTAATATCTGAGGGTCTGTGTTGGATTTCATTTGTTTAATTTCTTAAGGTTTGTGTTATGGATTTTTGGTCATATGGGTTTCTGTTGATGGAACTTGGTATTGTGCTTTAAGCTTTGATTTTCTTAGATTTGAGCTTTGAAATTCTGATAAAAATGTTGGGGTTTTGTGACATTCTTAGTTTCGATTGTGTTTGTGTTGTTTCTCTAATTTTCGTTGAATGGGAAAGCTTGAGAAAAGGTTGAGCCTTGAAATAAAGAACCCTCACCCCTTATATCAATTTATTGGATTATTATGATGTTTTGTACAAATAAAGATATTATGATGTTGGAAATGAAATTTCAGTTCTTAGAGAGGTACGATAGGAAACTATAAGATGTTCTGCTGTTTTTGTTGTGTGTTTGGTGTTTCTCGGCACTGTTTTATCTACATAATTGAGCTTTGTGAAAGAAAATACAAACTGTCCAACTGCCTGTAGAGACTATGAACTTTGTTAGCCAAAGCATTTGATGATTATGTGTTGTAAGAAGATCGATAAGGTGATGCAGTAAGATTATATGTACATAATGTGAACTATGTCTCAGTAGGAGAGGTTGCTATCAATAGGCGAGATGGTTTATCGTGGTCGGACATGCAATATCCCATACTTATGAGATGCTCGATTCACTACCAGAGCTTACTTTGTTAACTTGATGTCCGAATTTGGTGGCGAATGTTTGTTAACTTGATGTCCGAATCGCCTTATGAATTATTTTTTTTACCCCAAAATGTTGTTTTGAATTTGGTCTTATTGGTTTACTGATTTAAAGAGTCGGCAAAGGGTTATATATGGTTTTGGACATTTAGGATTTTCTCTTAGACTTGGACATTTTGGTTAAAATCTGATGAACACTAAATGATGATGGATGGACCACTTTTAAAATTTGTAGATATTTTGTTTTCTTAAAGTGAAATGTGAAAACCTTATCAAGAGAAAAGAATCGAAAATCTATTTGTTTTTTGTCTTGAAAAGGATAAAGTAGTATGTTTAATTTTAGCCAATTTGGATTAAATTTTTGATTCAGTTGGAATTCGGATCAATAGTTTTTGAATGCTCTAATTTGGAAATGTATTCTTTAGGGGTTACATGTTATGATTTCTATTTAGTGGAGAAGTATGCGCATTATGATGATGAAACAGTGAGTGTCCAATTTGCTTGTTGTCGTGCTTGGAATGTGGTAGTTGAATGCTGTGATATGAAAAGAACGGTCTTTTGGATGTATATTAGCTAGCAATTTTGCCATTTTTAAACGTGTTTCGCTTGTGAGTTGACGGTACCGGTTTTATGCCATGCACTTTCGTACATCTGCACAACAATGACATAACTTGGTATATCTATTATATAATTTATGGGGTTCAGTTGAACGAGTAAGAGATAAACCTTTGTTTGTATAAACAAATGAGAAGGACTGTAGATGACTAGTGTATCTCTGTCTTCATCGACATTGAGTGGAAGCTTCCTTTTTTTTTTTTTATATATGGATAGAGTGCTATATGTCATTTAGACTTTTCTTACCTTTAAGAACTGAAACGTAAAACTAAAATCCTAGTTCATTGTAATGTTCTGGCCATTTAGGATTTTCTCTTAGACTTTGAAATTTTGGTTATGCTGTGTTCGAATACTAGCTTTGTAATCCACAGAGGTATCTTCATGTGCTTCTTTCATTAAATACTTGAATGTTTGAGTAAACACTTCACTATTTTGTCTTGTTGGATAATTTTAACATATTATTCTTGGATAAATTAGAACGATGCACATGTATTAATATTAATCTCTCCATAATATTGTCTCTCTGGTGTTTGCAATTTAGAGGTTTAGTCCGTTTATGGTGTATGCTACCTAGTCCATTGGAATGTTCAGGCCATTTAAGATTTTCTTGGTCTTAGACTTGCACATTAGTTATGACTGTGTTCCAATACCAGCTGTGTGTTAAGCTCGAACATGTTTGATAAAGATATATTGGGTACTCTAAAATGTCACTGAAACATTTTTTTTTTCTTTTTTTCATGTTGTTTCTTTTGTTAGATGCTTCCATTGTTTCTACTGTAAGTCTAGCTGTAACTCTAATTTTCTAATGTTCTTTTCTACTGTCGGGTTTCTACCGTCCGGGTACTAGGATGGTCGGAGAATATTGCTTGAATTAATTTGTACTGATTGTATCCGTCGTTATTTTAGTTGAAGAATATTGTGATTGATAAATGGATAAGAATTGGGTTCATTTTGAAAGATCAAGTAAGGAGTTTCATGAAGGGTTGTGTTTGTTCTTGAACTATGCGTTTGAAAATGGGTTTGTTACTGAAGATAACAAAGTCAAGTGTCCATGCAAGAAGTGTGCTAATATACATTACAAGACTAGAGATGAGATATATTATGACTTAGTTACCTGTGGTATGTTAAGGAGCTATACAGTATGGTATCATCACGGTGAAGGGTTCAGAACAACATTTCCATGTAATTTGGGGGTAGAGAATACCAATGTGGATCAGGTTAATATGGATAACAATGACGAAGAGGTTGGAGATGACATTACAGAATCTTTGCGAGATGCATATGGATTACGTCTTTGATGAGGATATGAGTGATATGTTGGATGCAGAAATGAGTGGGATGCCAAGTGATAGTTCAGCTGCGCAGTTTTATAAGTTGCTAGAAGATTCAAAGAAGCCGTTATACCCTGGATGCGATAAGATGTCGATGATGTCTTTCCTTATTAGATTTTAGAACTACAAATGCGTTGGTGGGATGTCTGACAAGTCATTCAAAGAGATGCTTCAACTCATGAGAGAATCATTTTAAGGGTGCACATTGCCGTAAAATTTCACACGGTGTAAGAAGGTATTATCAGATTTGGGATTGTCTTACGTTAAAATCGATGCGTGTCCCAATGATTGTATGTTGTATTATAAGGAGACAGCGGATCTTGAGTCTTGTACGGTTTGTAAAGCTTCTCGTTACAAAGATGGAAGATTAAAAACGCCGGCTAAAATACTTCGTCACTTTCCATTAAAACCTCGGCTACAACGGTTGTTCATGTGTTCTAAGACTGCAGGAGATATGAGATGGCATCATGAAGGGCGTACAAAAGATGGGGTATTGAGACATCCAGCTGATTCTGAAGCTTGGAGGCATTTTGATGAGATGAATCCAACTTTTAAGGCAGATCCAAGGAATATCAGATTAGGTTTGTCAACTGATGGGTTTAGTCCATATAGTTCAATGAGAAATCCGCATAGCACATGGCCTGTCGTTCTGTTACCCTATAACTTACCGCCATGGTTATGCATGAAACAACCTAACATGATATTATCTTTGCTTATACCAGGCCCGCATAGTCCAGGTAATGCTATTTATCTTGATTTTTATATGTTTTGTCAAGATTACATTAATACGTTGTTTCATAAATATTCAAACTGATCACAGCCTTCTATGTCAAAATTTACAGGTAACGACATTGATGTGTATTTGAGACCATTAATAGATGAGCTGAAGGAATTATGGGAGGAAGGGGTGGACACGTATGATTCCTCACGAAATGAAATGTTCAATCAAAAAGCGGGATTACTATGGACTATAAGTGATTATCCTGGACTTGCAATGCTCTCTGGATGGAGTAATAAAGGTAAATTGGCATGTTCAACGTGTCTTGAAGAAACTCGGAACCAGTGGTTGAAGAATGGAAGAAAAACAGTCTACATGGGCCATAGGCGATTCTTACCGATGAATCATAGGTAATAACCTTTATACATTAACTGATATCCCTGTCAAAATGATTCTCTCTATTGGCCCTTTCTTACTTCTTTCTCGTTTGACATAGATCGCCGGGCGGCCCTACGATTAAAGCGAGTCCTGGGCTGTTAGTTGGTTTTAGATTTTGGAGTCTTAATTTGGCTGTTTGTAAACCATGACATTCAAGATTTTAGAACTAGTTAGTCTCTTCTTCTTTTTTTATATAGAAAATCACTTTTATGTTTTGTGGTGAATACATTTTGCACTAATTAAAGAAGATTGTGAAGACTACTATTAGAATATGAGTAACAAGTTTTCTTAACTTGCAGCACATCAATTTTAGTGATCCTAGATTTTGAATTTTAGGAGCTTCATTATAATGTCATTCATTTGGATTCCAATTTTAGAAGCTTGACCGGTACCCGTGGTGCTCGTGTTTCGAAGCAACTTCGCCTCTTTCTTTAATCCATAACATGGAATGTGTGCCACTGACTAATGACCTGCCTAACAACACATTTGCACTGTATGGCGCCTAATTTCTGCGGTGCGAAAGGCCACGTTTTTGGTTAGAGAACAAACTCTGTAAATGGAAACTTTATTCTGTCTTTACATCATTGAACTTTAATCTAACCGTGTTTGTTTATAACTTGTCATTTGTCCCTCACCAATCTGCTGTGATGTTTTAGATTCTTTATGTTATTTGTAAGTTTGTAAGATTCTTCATGTATGAACAAAGTCTCTTCTGTTCAGAGCTCAAATTTTGATGGTAAGAGCTAGATTTTTTTGGTTTGCTGCATGTGCTTGAGCCGTATGCTATTCTTTTTATTTGTTCATGTGCTTGTGGTCTGAAAACAGCGTGGTAGTGGATTTTACTTTATTAATGATGTTTGTTTTGAAATGGCTATGTATTTGACAGTTGATTGTCTGAATTGTTATCATAGGTTTCGCACTACACTTAAGAAAGATTTTGATGGGAAAGTAGAATCGAGCCCACGTCCAAACCCATTGTTAGGGCCAGATATCTTGAGCTTCTTTGAAAGACATTCGCACACATTTGGGAAACAGTTTGAGGAGAATTTGAGGGGAGATCTTCCACGCAAGAGAAAATCACGAGGATCAAGTAGAGCCGCAAATAATATGCCAAGCAATTGGAAGAAATTGAGTATTTTTTATGAACTTCCATACTGGGTTAATAATCTTCTCAAACATAACATAGATGTGATGCACACTGAAAAAAATGTATGTGATAGTGTTCTGGGTACGATAATGGATATTGCTGGAAAAACTAAGGATGGCCTTAAAGCAAGATTTGATTTGCAACTCCTGAAGATTAGACCTGAACTTCATCCAAGGCCATTACCAAATGGGAAATACTTCTTGCCAGAGCATGTTATTCCATGGATAATGCAAGAAAGACTATGTTTCTTAATGTCTTGAAGAATTTGAAGACTCGGATGGTTACTCAAAGATACATTGCGAGGTGTGTGAATGTCCAGCAACGTAAAATTTTTGGTCTAAAAAGTCATGATTCACATGTGCTCATGCAGCAGCTTCTACCTTTGGCATTCCGAAAGACGTTACCATCTAAGGTCAGTAAAGTGCTGATGGAGTTGAGTTCCTTTTTCCGTGAACTATGCTCCAAGGTGTCACGCCCTGAAGATTTTGAAGAGTTGGAGAAGCGAATTGTTACCATTGTCTGTGAATTAGAGAGGATTTTTCCACCTGCCTTCTTCGACATTATGGTTCACTTGCCTATACATCTGGCGACAGAAGCACGTTTAGGAGGACCTGTGCAGTATCGGTGGATGTATCCCATTGAACGGTATACATTTTAAACTTATGTTTGCTTTGTTTGTTTTTTACTTATTTCAGTGCAATAAGTTATATGCTCTCTTTATTGTTGGTTTTCTGTTCACTGACTTATTATTCTTTTTTGGCAGGTATTTGTACACTTTGAAGAAATATGTAAGGAATCAAGCTCATCCAGAGGGATCTATTGCTGAAGGCTATTTGGCTGATGAATGTGTTACATTCTTGTCGAGGTACCTCAAAGATATCGAGTCAAGAACCAATAAACCACCTAGATACGTAGATGATACTCCCATTGGGAAACCTGTGAGATTTGCTTTAACTGGCGATCAAAAGAAGAAGATGCATGACTATATCTTGTCTAATGATGATGATGTAGCTCCGTACATAGCGTAAGAAGAAGTACTCTATTTATGTTTTATGTTAAGTCTTTTACTTTCTAGGCCACACCATTTAATTTATCTCGCTTTGATTATATTTTTAGGCAACACAAAACTACACTGGATATGATGCACCCAAGACGAGTGACCTTGAACGCTGCGAAAGCACAAACATGAGTTTGCTTTGATTGGTTTAAGAATCATATTAGGTTGCTTATGAGATCTAAAGTGAGTATTGTCAAGGATTAGATTTGCTTGTCAAGGTCCTTTTTCAATCGAGAAAATTCACCGGCTATACAACACAAGGCTATAATTTCAAAGTTGTAAGTAAAGAAAATGGAGCAAAGACATGAGAATAGTGGTGTGGTAGTCGATTCAACAAAGACCTTCCTTTAGAAATGGAGCAGCTTAACCCAAGCAATGATACGGAGCGCACGTACTATGGAGTACTTACCAAAGATAATTGAGTTGACATATAGACAAGGTCACTCATACGTGTTGTTTGAGTGCAAATGGGCTAATGTGGTGAATACTTCAATGAGTAACAAGGACCGCTGGTTTGAAGACCGATAGCTTGGGGTTCACTCTTGTGAATTTTAACCATCCGTTGGGGACACAAGGGGAGGAGCCTTATGTGTTGGCCTCTCAATGCCGACAGTTTTTTATGCCCAAGACCCCGTAGAACCCGAATGGAATGTTGTGGTCGAGAATAAACCGAGGGATATTTTTGACATGGGTGATGATAATCCGGATCAACTACTTGGATAACCTTCCATTTGGAAATGAAGCCAACAATGAAGAGGATGACAGTGTTGGTGTTGTGAATAATGGGACTGGGGTGATAGTTGATGCTCCTACGAGAAATGGCAGTGGAGATCAGATATGGGTTGAAGAAGAAGAAGAAGAAGAAGAAGAAGAAGAAGAAGAAGAAGAAGAAGAAGAAGAAGAAGAAGTAGAGGAAGACGCCGACAAAGAAGTAGAGTCAGAAGAAGAAGAATTTGTGGATGGGTTTTCAGAAGATGAGAATGATGACTCTGATGTTGAATTTGATAGTGGATCAGATGATTCTTAAACATATTATAATTTTTCATTCCCGCATTTCTTGTTCTCTTTATAATGTGCTCTTAATATAACATTTGAATAAATAGTTCTCATTGAAATTGTGTCTTTATAGAAGTTATGCTTATTTTAAGACTCTAATTGTTAGATTATCGTTAAGTATACTTACATTGTAACTTTGATATTTTTTGTAGGATGCCTCGAGGTGGAGCGGCTATGAGGTTCTTGCATGACCTATTACCAAATCAGAGGCTTGCAGTTGAAGTGGACATGGAACACCTTTGCCCTATGGGTGATAATGGTACGTATATAACCAAATATATTAGTCATCTAGCGAATGATGGACACAAACTTCCGTTGACAATAGATGACCGGAAACGCATGCCTTCACGCTTAATTGAGAATGTGGTTCTTGAAATAAAGGTACAATAGCAAATGCATGTATTTTCATATAACCATTAAATCCATATCTTTTCAAAATCAAATGTTTTTGTCTTTTGTTGTTGTATATTTGATGTCAAAGAAATATTTGAGTATCCAAGTGTTGGATGGCCGGATCTACACCAAGATAAATGATAGGTGGAAGGATCACAAATTTCATGTTAAAAAGGCTGCTTATACAAAATGGAACACTGTGGAAGAACGTCTTGCTAATCCACCACACAATGTTGTTGAGAGCCAGTGGAGGGTACGTTGAGGTTTGGAATACCGATTTGAAGAAACAAGTAAGCATTATTACTCTTGTTTTTCATAAGAAGTCTCATAATTAAGCAGTGCATGACATTATAAGATCTTATATTTGGTGCAGCAATAAGCCAAATAAACAAAGAAAATAGGGAGAAACAGAAATTTCACCATACTATCGGCTCTAAACCACATGCTAAGTGTGCAAGCAGAGGTAAGTTTCTATACCACCGCTAAGTCTTAAATACTCTTTCCTATGCTACAAGTTTTAACATCTTTCAACCGAACAATGCTAACCTACCCGTAAATATAGAGAATCTGGATTTATTATAGCAAAGAGAAGTTAGTATACATTACATTTTGTCTCCCTCTCTTTTGGAATTTACTGAACTTTACATTGAATGAAACCATGTTATTTATGTAGTCAATAGTGATGGATCTTCCTTGTCTGTTAAAAAGTATAACTTGAATTGTAGAACTTAGAATTGAACTTAATCACTACGGCCATACCTTCCTTAGTTACTTTTTTCCCACTAATGTTTGTTATGTGTGATTCTTAAGCCGGAAATTCATCCATTGTCTCGAATCTCTTGAGTCTGTTATGTTAGGTGCTATCTAGATCTCGCAACATGTTGTGTATATGATTTCAAAAACTAGCTCTTGATTACCATAAGGATGTTCCTGTAATATTTTCGCTGTGCTAAGCTTTTATGGTTGTGAATCTTTGAACCTGTCTGTCTTCATTTTAAGCTCCATCTGTGGCCTGACTTGGGCAGTTGTTGCTGATTTTGGGTGTTATAACCTAGTATTTGGGATGTCCCCTAGGCTATGATAGTAGTTTCATGACTGAACTAATTGCTTGCATATGATTTATTCAAACTTTCTACGTGAAATCCCATTCCCAGTTGTTGACATGACTGTCCAAGCTGAGACAATGGGTGAAGCTAAGAATCTGCCCCGTACCCTCCAGGATTACATGTATCCTGCGAGAGTAAGTTTGTCCTCATGAATGTTTTACCTCAAACTGATAATCCATTTGAATTGAATGCAAACATGTTACAAGTGCTTCCAATTAAGTATTCAATGAGTTTATATGTATGTTTCGTTTTTATATGTATGTTGATTTTCTTATCGAATTCTCTTTATATACCGGGGAAGAAACTAGGACGGCGTCCTAAACGTCACGAGATCTTTGGTGTTACCCATACCAAAAAGAAGAAAACTGAAGACCCAGAAGAAGTTTTGATGGATCCAGATGTGGCTGCAGAGCTTGTATGTATTTTTGATTTATTATTAATCAATTTTGAATATGTATGATTACTTACGTATTTGATCTTGAAAATGATATTTGTAGAAGGAAATGGAGGAAGTAGAGATCCAAGCTAGCTTACTGTGTTCCGATATTGTGCTACAAGGACCACATGATGCTTTTGCCCAAGTGCGAGGACGAGATAAGGGGGTCGTGTTCGTTGTCTAGGCAATGGTATAAAGCCAAAGAACTATTGGGGTGAAGAATCATCCACCAACCCTGCCACTGACCCAAATGCTGAAATTGTGAACCTTAGACAACAACTGGAGAATACTGTTGCACAACTTCAAGTAGCAATGCAACGGATAGCTGATTTGGAGGCACTACTTGTTGCGCATGATGAACTGGGAACTGCTAACATCCGTTACGCCATCGAATGACGCAGTAGATTATGAGCAGTCCATGAATGGAAGATCTTAGTGCACAAATGCTTGACCGATATACTACTTATATAACTCGGGTGACTCAGGTGCTTGTTTTTTTGAGTATAAGGGAATGGGATTTTTTTTTTGTTTTCATGCCATCAGGTGTGTTCTTATCATGTCCCAAACTTTCCACAGGCATTTGGATGTTGATAAACTTAGTTACCAGCTTTTTAACTATCTGGGTGTTGTCCTGTTGCCCCATTTATAGTTTTTGATCGCTTAAACATCTACCGTTTGATATGTAGGTTTCTATATATATGGTGCATCAATGTAAAACTTTGTTATGAATGGTATAAATTTCGTTTTTTGAAAAGCTTTTTAATTTTTGTGTTAATGATTTGAGATTTCTGAGAAATTCTGGGAATGTAAATCCGGCACCGGAGAACAGTCCCAGAATCGACGACCGGTATCGATAAAACCGCAAACGTCGGATAAATCCGGCGCCAATAATAAATATATTAGTGAGGGTTTTTAAACCGTCACAATAGAAAAATCCGGCAACGGAAGCGGCGCCGGAATATTTCTGACGGCGGGAAAAAACTATTTATGACGGTTTGACCGCACGCCACAAATAAAGTACATAATCGTGACGGTTGACCAAACGTCACAAATAATACCCAACCGTCACAAAAAACATTTGTGACCCCAGTAGTAACGACGGATTTTGGCCCGTCACAAATGCTTTTTTGTGACGGTGTTTTGTCTATTTGTGACGGTTTTTTGCTATTTGTGACGGTTTTTAAACCGTCACAAAAGGCCCTCTGTTTTGTAGTGTATTTCTGCCGGTTTTGGTAATTTGGGGTGTGTGGATGAGAAATGAGTCCAAACCTTAAACAAATGCACTACACGGGAGTGCTTGTAGATTCGAGAAATCAGTCTGTGCAAATCCGGCCTAAACCAAGAAATGGCCGTTCAAGACTTGTTTCGGTCACAAAGTGAAGGAGATGGGGTTGATCTTAGGGAGGGAAGCGAGAAGGTGTTGAGATTGAGAAGGTGTTGGCTATGTATGACTTGTATCGTAAAGATGGCGGCTTAGGATGTAAGCTATCGCCCGGTGTTTGAATACGATGGTATCAACACTTGCCTCTGTTGTCTGGACTTGTTATGTTTTTGGAAATAGGGAGGAGAACCTATTTATACAAGTCATTTGAGACTTATTCACGTCTCTCATGGGAAGTGGAGAAAGTGGAGTGATGGAGTAGTGGAGTTGTGTGTTAGTGTTACACGACCAGTCTTGCCCACTTCTCCTGTCATCTCTAACCGTCCATGACTTCTCGACACGTTCTTGTGATGGCGTGTTGCACGCTGCTTTGTAAACCGCCGACCAATACCCCCAAGATGTATCCCCATTTTGTAACATGATTGATGTCACAAGTGTGTGGATCGTGGGACCCACGAGAAAATAGCATGTAATCTTTAGATTAAATAACTAAGTTATTTAGGAAGTCGATACTTGTGAAGTATCGTGTGTATTCTATGCGTGTACCGCATCATGGTGTGGTAGAGTAACGGGTGGTGATCACCATGACGCCTCATCGACCAATTAACTCCCGACCGGGGTTGTATAACCAAGCCGATGAAGTTGGACGGACGAGATGATCTTTGAGACACTCATCTGCGACCGTTGGTGGAATAGGAGTTTTTTTGAAGAGGTGCGCAAGCATCACTCTTGACTTGGTCGAATCCAAGCTTGGGATACAATTTTGGCAGGGCCGATCGTGCATGTGTGTAGACGACATGACGGTGTAGGCGCTCATACCTTATTGTCTCGTGAAAGTGTGATCTGGTCCACTCAATTTGTCCTGAAGTTGAGTGGTCGAGATCAATTTGCAAATAGAAACTGTGCCGCAAAAGCCGCGCATCATGCCCACTTCAGCGCGCGTTTCAAGACGACCAAGCCTGGTCGGTCTTGGCCGATCAGTCCGGCGTGCATACGGTGGGATGGCGACACGCCCGTACTTCATTGTCCCATGAAACGTGATCTAAGCCACTCAATTTGTCCCCAAATTTGAGCGGTCGAGATCGGTTGTGGTTGGGAAGTGTGACCACGCCTAGCTTGGGCGTGCGAATCGAGGTGTACAACCAAGTTTGGTCTTGGCCGATCGGGTGTGGAGATAGGTGGGCCCATAGTGATCGTGTTGATACTTACCGGACCTGCTTAGTCTATTCCTTCATCCGAGCAGGAGAAAAGGGACGCTCGTGATCGCGACACAAACCCTAATTAGGTAGAGGAGAACATTCCTTGCATCATGCTCGTACATCCTTATCTGGTTGTAGCCGCTACATCCATCCATGGAGGAGAACATGCCGTGTCCGCTGGTTACATCTACTAACATGTCGATGTTAGGTAGAGGAGAATCGTTTTGGAGCGACACATGTTCAAGTCTCTCAAGTCTATGCAAATTTTTGATCTATCCATTTTCCTCGTGTTTGAACGACAAGCTGTTTAACCGACTTGGATCCGGGTATGACATGTAGATGATGGGTGACCAATTTTCATCTAAATCCGGCATTTCTTCATATCTCCAAGCGAATATGTCCCGGTACTCTTTGAGAAGTTCCACGAGCTTCGTGCGTTTATCCGTACATAAGGTTGGCTGATGGAGATAGGCCTTGAGATTCTTCCAACGATTTCAATCTCATCGGTTGTGGAGTTGGTGCCATCTTGCGGTGTTGTGGAGCATCTAGCACTTGTTCTTGTGGTTCGTTGCTGTTGTAGCATTCCATTGGGTGGAGAGCTGAGTATGATCTCCATTGCTAATTGATAATGGCGATGTCGGTATCCGTTTTCCCTTTAGTCACGACTCGCCAAAAAGTTCGTTCCCTCTTCGTGTGAACGTGGGTCGTGGCTTCACGGGATGGAGAAGAATGCTTCGTCGGCAAAGATGCATCGTGGGTTTTAGCCCTCAATGATGCAAGCCGGTCATCTTCTGAATTGACGCCCACGTGGGGAGTGGGGCAACGAACTTATCCGATTCTTTCCGCGGAGCTTCTCCAGTATGTGCTGGTTTGGTTTCCCTCGAAGTCCGTCATTGTGGTAGGCTTCCGTACGACCTTGCCTGGGAGAACCTTGGATGTCCTGAGAGTCTTGAGAGTAATCACATTCGAAAGACGCTCCTGTGTAGATAAGGGCCATCTTGAACTACGAATCCTTGATGCGTGCGGTGACATATAGGGCACGGTCGTGACCTTCCTACAGTTGATTGCAGCAAAACGTCTCCGGTAACCGATTCTTCGAGAGGTGTGAATGTTCGCATAAACTTTCCTTTAGAAAAACCACTTCCCGATCCACCGGCCTCGGTTCATAGTGAAACTATTGACTTGAGGAGGATCGTTGTGAGGATCGATCCCAGTGTAGGAGTCTCCATGACGGGACTTCTCATATACGATGTCGCTTCTTTGATCGGGTCCATGGAGGTCCGCGCCGCATTGAAGTACCTTCTGGGGTGCGTTGAATGCGTTCCTTTTTTGCTCCGAAGGCATCGCGACTCTTGTATCAATCGATCAGTTAATGTCTTAAGAAAAGTGAGTACCTCTTTACGAGTTGCGGCCATATCCGTTTGAGTCTTAGCAAGAACTTCCGCTTCTCCATCAAGTACGCAATGGTAATGGGGTATGGTCCTCCTCTCGTCCCTCCGGCTCCTCATCCTGATGAAGGAGTGGAAGTTGTTGCTCTGGTGACTACCAGAGGTGTTACACTTTATGAGATAACGGGATTTGCGGCTCCTCTGGCTCTGGTGATGGGAGGTGTTACACTTACTGGAACATCTCCTGCTACGATGGAACTGGTGGTAGAAGTGACGGCTCCATAAGATGTAATGACCACGGTAGCTCCACCGGGACGGGTACATCGACAGGAGTGTTATCACACTAGCTCCTTTGCAGTACACGATTGCTGATCCAGATCTGAGTTCTACCATCTTGAAATGGATTGATGATTAAATTGGTCCTAAGATCTACCCTTTTCGAAATTGATAAAATTGAATCGGATTTTGAAGAAAATTGACTTTACAACCGAGAGATTAACCTCCATTTGTGGTCGCCAATTGTTTATGGGTGAAAACTATTTAAAGCGGTTTTGGTAATTTGGGGTGTGTGGATGAGAAATGAGTCTAAACCTTAAACAAATGCACTACACGGAGTGCTTGTAGGGTCGAGAAATCAATCGGTGCAAATCCGGCCTAAACCAAGAAACGGCCGTTCCAGACTTGTTTCGGTCACAAAGTGAAGGAGATGGGGTTGATCTTAGGGAGGAAGCGAAGAAGGTGTTGAGATTGTGAAGGTGTTGGCTATGTATGACTTGTATCGTAAAGATGAGCTGGCTTGCAGGATGTAAGCTTCTCCGATTCCGGTGTTTGAATACGATGGTATCAACACTTGCCTCGTTATGCTGGACTTGTTCTGTTTTTGGAAATAGGAGGAGAACCTATTTATACAAGTCATTTGAGACTTATTCACGTCTCTCGTGGGAAGTGGAGGAAGTGGAGTGATGGAGTAGTGGAGTTGCGTGTTAGTGTTACACGACCGAGTCTTGCCCACTTCTCCCGTCATCTCTAACCGTCCATGACTTCCCCGACACGTTCTTGTGATGATGGCGCGTTACACACGCCGCACGCTGTAAACACTTGAGACCAATACCCCAATATGTATCCCCCAGTTTGTGACATGATTGATGTCTCGAGTGTGTGGATCGTGGGACCCACGAGAAAATAGCATGTAATGCTAGATTAAATAACTAAGTTATTTAGGAAGTCGGTACTTGTGAAGTATCGTGTGTATTCTATGCGAGTCTTGCATCATGGTGTGGTAGAGTGACGGGTGGTGATCACCATGACGCCTCTCGACCAATTAACTCGACCAGGGTTGTATAACCAAGCTGGTGAAGTTGGACGGACGAGATGATCTTTGAGACACTCATCTGCGACCGTTGGTGGAATTAGGGTTTTGAAGAGGTGCGCAAGCATCACTCTTCACTTGGTCGAATCCAAGCTTGGGATACAATTTTAGCGGGGCCGATCGTGCATGTGTGTAGACGACATGACGGTGTAGGCGCCCATACCTCATTGTCTCGTGAAAGTGTGATCTGGGCCACTCAATTTTTCCTGCGAAGTTGAGTGGTCGAGATCAATTTGCAACAGAAATCTGGTGCCTCAAAAGCCGCGTATCATGCCCACTTCGGGCGCGCGTTTCAAGACGACCAAGCACGGTCGGTCTTGGCCGATCGATCCGCCTGCATACGGTGGGATGGCGTACACGCTTTGTACTTCATTGTCCCATAGAAACGTGATCTAAGCCACTCAATTTTTCCGGCAAATTTGAGCGGTCGAGATCAGTTTGTGGTTGGGAAGTGTGACCAAGCCTAGCTTGGGCGTGCGAATCGAGGTGTACAACCAAGTTTGGTCTTGGCCGATCGGGTGTGGAGATAGGTGGGCCCATAGTGATCATGGTGATACTTACAGGACTGCTTAGTCTATTCTGGACCCTTCATCCGAGCGGGGAGAAAAGGGACGCTCGTGATCGCGACACAAACCTAATTAGGTTTTGTCGGCCGTGTGTCATACCCAGGTTGGGGCGCACGAATCAAGACGACCAACCATAGTTGGTCCTGACCGTCGATCGAGTATGTAGGCGGGCCACGGTGTTTGTGTTGACATGCTCGGGCCCTTTGAATCTACATCTACACCCTCCGTCTATGCCTACGAAGATGGATGGTTGAGGCATTTTTGCGATACATGTAATGCCGCAAACCCCTAATTTAGGGTTTTCGTCCATCTGCAATGGTTTGGACGGTTTGGAAAGTTATGCCACCCTTTTGGGGAGGTGACCATGCGGGGCCGTGTTGGGTCGGTAGTGAATATTCCAATACCTGCTTGGGGTCATGGATTCAATCTAAGCCATCCAATCATGCTGGTGAAGTTGGATGGTTGTGATCGTTTCTGAGACTGATGATAGGTGTAGAATACACCGTATTTAATATCTAGTATTTATGCTTTCATGAGTTTTCTTGTAAATTATGTATCTTATGTGTGCTTTTGAGTTTATTAGGTGCAATGGAGTCATTTGGAGCAAAAGACCAATTGGAACTCGTTCAAATAGAGGATTTCTAGTCATCATTTTGTAGAGGGCGAGAAGATGAAGCCAATGGCGAAAGAGCGAGTCATTACGAGCTCGTATGAAGAAGTTATGGGCAAAGAAGGAGTTGGAAGACCAAAAAGGGTAAAATGGTCATTTTCTAGGCCAAGTGCTATTGGGACCCCCAATGTACGTTAATGGCAGTCACTCGCTAAGGGGCATTCAAGTTTCAAAGGCGCTAAAGGAAGTCCGGTCATTTCTCGAGGGGATGCGATTTCAAATGATGATAAAGGCGCCCAAATATTTCCCTACGGGCACACCATCATCTTCACCTCGGTTTCGTGAGGAACAAAGAGGAGAGAGCTCGAGTTTGGAGGTCTCAGTTGAGGCGTTAGTTGAGCCGGCGATTGATCGAAAGCGGTGGTGGAGTTCATTCGTTATTCTGAGAGATTCTTTGCTTGCGATGGTGCGCTCGAGAACAAAAGGGGAAAGCCATGGAGGGAAGTAGTGACGAGTTTACGAGAAGATACTTGCGAGATGGTGATTGCTGGAGCTGCTCGTGATCGGTATGCATGGCGGTGATGGGTTTGACTGTGGTGTTCTCGAGAGAGTAAAGCTGATGAGACACGGATGGAGTTGTGTGATAGAAGAAGTGATGGGATATCTCTTTGCTTGCTCGAGTGTTGGTGATGATCATGTCGATGGAAGACTCGATGACGGTGATCAATATGGAACCGGGAGTGTTGGGCGATGGTTTGTCGAGGAGGACAACTTATTTGTAAAGATGAAGAAGACGTGTTGCTTCCGGATTACGGGACCGGTCTCTAAAGCGAGAAACCAGCTGAGTATCTAGGAAGTTAAGAAACAGGAACTCGAGCTTGACATTCAGAGATGGAAAAGAACTCAAGCTCGGAGGTGGAGCTAGAGGTTTTGTTGGTTGCTATCGTGATGAAGTTCGGAGTTCGGGGAGTTTCTCGCCATCGAACGTG
Organism: Papaver armeniacum; assembly: GCA_023531295.1. Taxonomy (NCBI): domain Eukaryota; kingdom Viridiplantae; phylum Streptophyta; class Magnoliopsida; order Ranunculales; family Papaveraceae; genus Papaver; species Papaver armeniacum. Next base: position 171,472 of record JAJJWW010016318.1, read on the forward strand.
ATTGAATGAGGCTTGGAAGAATGGCAGTTGATGGTGCTCGGATGAGACTTCAAAGATAAGAGAGAAGATGGTCTCTGCTACTCGGGTTGTGGGCAAGACTTGGCATGGATATGAGCTTGGAAGTGGTGGAGACGCTGTGGAGTTTTCCTGCAGACTAATGGAAACTCGTGCGTCAGGTTTGTGGTTTACGGAACAAAGCGAGATGGAGAATATAGAGCGGTGGCAAAGAAGATTGTTCTTGCCACTAATGGAGTTGGCTGTTTTCGGTGATTGCGGTGATGAAGGGTGTTCTTTGGGTTGATGATCATTAGCGTGGATGAGGAGCGGATTATGGTGGAGGTCGAGTAGCAAGGTAGTGATCATGATGATCGGTGGAGCTTGAGACGCCGAACATGCGGTTGAGCACGAAGGAGTTGGCTCTGTCACAGTGCGATCGAATGGAAAGGGGTTGATGGAGTTCGAGATGAATGTGATGACAACGAGGGGAAGGGCGAAGGGTATCTTTGTCGGTTCTATGGAACCGGCCGAGTTGAATGAATTTAGGTGGGCTGGAATTTCACCACCTACGTGGGCTGTAAGCTGATTGCAACCACATCTCATGAGCAAAGCTTGGACGTGAGTTTCCTACCGGAGTTTCGATGATATTTCGCAAGAGTTTGGCAACCCTCTCGCACGGGAAGTCATGCAGGACACAATTCTTAAGGAGGTGCAATTTCCTATTTTTACTAGGTTTCCTAGTTTCTTCAAGGAGAGGTTACAAAACTCTATATATAGAGAAGCCTAGGCACAATTTGGGGGATCTCTTATCTTATATCTATATTATTCTTTTTGCTTCTACTTTGTTTTCTAGGGTTTAGAACCATGAAGTCTTTTCTCTTTCTTCTTGTTATGAACTCCATGAATATGAGCTAGAGTTTTATTATTGGTTATGGAATAAGTTGGATTTCCAAATATGGGTTTTAATTCAATAAATTAGTTTTGTCTCCATATTATCGTTTATGATTCACTATTAATATTGTTACATGATTTGAATGCTTGTTTAGTCGAGTCGCGAATCGATTGAGTTTGCTTTCATCTTTATTGCTAGATTAGGGTTATTATACGCAAAAGTGATAATTCCGGATTGCAAGTAGCATAAATATGATTATAGTTTGTAGTGATATATTCTTATGATCATATGTGAGTCATAACCTTTGTTAAATCGGATTAGTGCGCTTTCCACGTTCGATTGCTTTGATTGGCCTGATTTCATAGAACTTAATGCATCTAGGGAATTAAACTTGATTAGTGCTTTTACACGTTAGGTTGTTCCTTTAGGTAGAATTCATATTCGCATCTTTTAATGTGTGTGTTGATGACAAGAGGAGATTAGCGGGATATTCTTGCGATCAAGGTATTCTAGGGTCTTTGATAAAAGTTGAGATTAAATATCAATTCTAGTTATTGTGTTGAAAACATGTTTGTGAATGAAAACGAAATCCTTGACCAATACTTTCTTATCCTTGATTTGATTTGTTTGCTTATTTCTTTATTTGTTTTATTTAGTTTATTATAATCACAAAACCGGTGTTATTTATAGGGAACAAAAACAATTTGACAACCTAGACCTCTCTGTGGGATCGATCCTTTCTTGCCCTTGCTTCATTATATATTTTGAGTAGTAAGAAAGTGTAATTATATTTGTGTCGGCTGACAACCGGTCAACTGATATGGACAGTCCAGGTTCAAATATGCTCAATCGCTCTAGTATAACATACCGAGAGATGTATGCTCAATCGGGCTATTATAACACACCGAGAGTTGTATGCTCAATCGGGTTAGTATAACACACCGAGAGTTGTATGCTCAATCGGGCTAGTATAACACACCGAGAGTTGTAGCACATGCGGGTATTTCGTACATGCTTCATTATTAATGCTTGGAGGTTCGTGTTGCTCTGTTGAGAACAACACTTTCGATCGTCATGCCGCATCGGTAATGAGTACGGGAAATACAAGGTCAAGTTATGCATTAATCAATAATGTTGTAAATTCGGGGTATATGGGATTGTTGCCACATGCTCCAACACTGGATGAATTTTATGTATTTAATTCACAGAATACTGGGATTGTTGCCACGTGCTCCATTCTAGGTGAATTAGTAAAGTGAAGAAGTATTCATCACACATTAATGGCTTTATATTTTACAAGATGTTAGCGCATAATTTTGGCTTTTACAATTTTAGCCTTAAATGAAAATCCACCATCAACACCAAGTCACCGAAATAAACAAACATGTATATGAACAAACTCCTTCTTCAAACAATGTATAATATGGTTGTGCAATTCTGAACTCGCAAATCCACACCTAATCGTATGTATGGATGTCGACAATTCCGAACTCGCAAACTGCCGACCAATATATCATAAAATCTCTAGGTATAAATGTGAAGGAGCTATCCTATATACCACAGGTGGAAATTCTTATTTCCCATAAAAATTCATATTGACATTCAAACATTACAAGTCCTTTATAAACCATGGAAAGATTAAAAGAATCAACTGAACAATCATAACACAAACTAAACAGTGCATGGAATGCATAAACAGACGATGCATGAGTTTATAAACGTAAACCTTTGTAAAAGAAACAACAATTGTTTCAAAAGAGTTAAATGTAAATTCCCACCTCTTTTGATGACAAGCCACGCCTACCTTGAGATCCAATATCCACTGGTTCATCCTTTGAATCGATCGTTGTTAATAAGGACTAACTGTTAATCACACAAGAAGTCTAAGAATCTAACCACAATGGCTCACACAAGAATCATACAATTCTATCTAATGGTTCTAAGCCAATTTATAGTTTTATACCTTTTATTATATATCTTTAGCATGTCTAAGGTTTACTAAAGGGTTAATTGGCTTTTGGTACTCGCATTTTGTCCAAAATTAGCGTTTGGTCTAACATTTGTCCAACTTTGCATTTGGTACTTGAAAATGACGTTGACTGTCTTTGACTATTTTTTATTTAGAATTACACAATAAATATTATGAGTTACAACTATACCCTTGGTGTGGGCCTTTGATCCGACGACTCTAATAAAATGATCAAGCCTGCGGTCAAAATTTAAGATATCCTCGCCCTAATTTTCCGCCTGTTCTCCTTCCAAGAATACTACTGCATCTTAAAACCACCGTTGAAGAATACATCAAAGGTAAAAAATCAACTGAGTTAACGCCATCCAAACAACTCTCACTTCCACAAAATAAATAAACCCCACATTGAGAATCAATGACAAAATCAAATCAATGATAAAATCAACAAAATCATTATGAACTTGGTAGAAATTAAAAACCAAATTGAAAACAGCTTCCAGGTCCAATCAATTTCTCTTTCTCTCCGTGTTACTAAATTAGGTTTCTTACTTTCGTTTTTTTCTTTCTTAAAAGCTCCCCCAAATCCGAGAGAAATCAAAACCTAGATTCCTAGACAAATATATCAATGGTGAAATTTCTATTCACAAGCTAAAGCTCCTTGAAAATGGTAGATGCCAAGATGTAAGTATATGGGGTATAACTGATGCAGAATGTAAGATTGAATTGAAAGTTGGTGGTGGTTGTACTTGTATTGAACAACAACCTAAGGAAGTTGATGACGAATTGGTTCTTTAATTTTTATCTGTTGATGTCGCTGCCGGTGGATAGAACTTCACCAGAGTTGTCATAGGTTTCCGATCATCCCAATGTAAAAATGTAACGGGGTGTAAATATAGTATTTAGGTTTGATTGTAAATTTTAGTGAAATAAAGGGTACAAAGATCAATTTATATAGTAATTAAATTTTATTTAAATTCTTTTGATAATTAATAAACAGAAGTCAAATCTTAACCCAGTCAGCGCAAGTCAACGTTAATTTCAAGTACCAACCACTAAGTTGGACAAATATTAGACCAAATACTAATATTGGACAAAATGCAAGTACCAAAAACCAAATAACCCTTTACTAAATCAATTAGGTTCGTTTTACAGTCTAATAGTTAAGTCTTAAGGATATCTACAACTTTGTAGAATAAGCCAAAGGTTAATTCAGACCATAAGGGGTCCAAACATCAAACTAAGGATACATGGTACTAAGCCCAAGTCCGTTTACATTCACTGGTCCTAAGCCCAAGCCCATGACCCGCGGATTACTCCGGCCCGACCCAACCCGACCGTTAAACTAAGGTATGGTCCAACTCGAGTCAACTAACGGTCAACGTCCGATCAAAGGTCAACTAACGATCCAACGTCAAGGTCGAGTCAAAGTCCGTGGTCAATGGTCAGCGATTCAAGACTAGTGACTCGATGGGTCAAACCCGATTCAACCCGATTTGACTCGATCGGATGGACTAAGTCGCCTAGAGTCAGATCGACTAGGTTGAATGACCCAAGGCCAAAACTTTGACATGTAGGCGAGCCATTGCTCGAGCCAAAGAACCCTCTGCGCAAACATTGCGCAACACCAAAACTCTTAACTACATTTTAATAACAATACATTTATCTTAAACAAACTTCATAAATCAAATACGACACTCAACTAAATATTACATGCAATTGCAGTAGCTGCAGGCTTCCACTGAAGAGGTTATACTCAACATTAACACCTAACCTCTATTCATGTAACTCGGTCACATAAAATCTCATTCAACTTCTTCTGTCATAACATTTATAACTTCACTACAACCCAACTCTTCTCTGCAACAAAATATAAGTTCTGTGTCTGACTCAACTACAACACAATCCGACCCAACTCGGTTCATCTATATCTTATTCCCTTTAAATTTATAACTGTCCAGTTCAACAACACCACTACAACTAATAAATCAGTACAATCATCTACATCTGCACCAGTTCTATTACTTGTAATTCAACATACACCAAAATATAAACTTCAACTTCATTACATACTCATTAACAACCACAACATCACTACCATTCTTCACTAACAGTTTTCTGGCATTCTCATTATCATTAACTCCACCAGCACAAATTTAATCTATTGCTCCACCAGAATCAAAACTAACACCACCATCCAAACACATTCTCTCAGTACTTCTTAGCCCTGAGATTTTAACTTCATCTCGCGAACTAACACCAACACCCGCAGCTCAGGCTAATAACAGGTTAACTGAACCATTCTCAGTACTACAAATCTCCATATCTGTAACATCATAACTACACAGCAAACCCATTCATTCATATCCCCTGAATATCAAACACACTTCCATTCCAACCCACAAAACCATCTGAGATCACAATCACATCCACAACATGCCATAATACATCTCCACCTTTAAATCCAACTACACAGACAACACCAACAACATCACCATCTCATTCCACCTGCAACTCGGTTCAGTAGCAAACTTCATTTCCATTTCATATCAACACATACACAGTTCATACATATATATCCCCTGCAACTTCAACCATCTTCCTACTACAATCTAAACCATAATTACAACTCCATCATACATTGATCTCAATTCTGGTTCTATTCTCAATCAAATAAACTGAATACTTTAATCAACTCAATTCAAAATACCAGAATTAAAACAATTAGAGACTTACCCAAGCTTTAGCATCCTCTCGAATTGCCGATTGTAGATCAATTCTACTGAAACTCTAATTCACTTCCAACTTCACCAAAACTTGCAATTCAACCACCAATTGAACTTCAGATTCAATCAATACTCAAATTCACGTCAAACCCCATCTCTAATTAATCTTCCAGAACATCAATTTCATCCTTTTAGAATATGATTCAATGAAACCCTGATTTCTATTTCTTGAAGAACAGAACCCTAATTAACTTCAATCTCGAATTCATCTTCATCCTCAACTCTAATTCATTCAATTGACCAATACCCAATTCAAATCCCCTTTCTTAATTATCAATTCCACGAAACCTCAGTTAAACTTCATCCTTCAGAAACCCTAACTTCTAATTTACTTTCTCCTTCAAGTCTGAATCAACAACGGACAACAACACAATTATTATCAAATACACCATGATCTTCTACCCCTCCTACTGATCACAATTATGCCGATTGACTCTCAATCACTCGTAGATGAAGAAGAATAGGGAAGAAAAGAAAGAAGGAAGGAAGAAGAAGAAGAAGAATTAAAATACGAGTTTATCTTCTCGATTTGGCTAGAGATAAGGCCGACCCAGGATTGCTAAATGCACCCGACCAAAAGATAAGGGCTGCCAAGTCGGTTAACTGCAAAATGACTATTTTGCCCTTCAAATAAATCTGATGATATCTTCTTCGTCTGATATCTGAATGACACATTCGAGTAGTCCATTCTGCGTAACTTTTCGAGACCTATCTAACGATACTAGTTACGTATATATATATCGTTGTTAGATTAATTTCTATTAATTAACGTTCGTGTTAAACTAATCGAGTTATTATCGGCTAAAAACGTCTCTTGACTACCGCTAGACCCAGGTCAAATAGCGTTGGCGACCTTAAGGGTCGTTATGGTCTATTTCTCAAATATGTCTTTGGAAGCTTTTGCTTTAACTATGTTCATCATATTCTTGGTAGCGTTTAGTTAAAGACAATTTATTTGTTGGAAACTAAATATTAAGTCAAAAGATGATCATGTGAAAATTAGCTTGAACATATTACATGATTTGTGTGAGACAGTCATTTGATGTTAACTTGGAAGTTTCGTATTGATCATTTGATCGCTTGAAAATTACTTATAAACTAATGGTATGTGTGAGACGACCATTGTCATCTTCTAAGGATGTTTCAATGATTGAAATGGGAGTTTAGAACAATTACCGATGTCTGGATACAACACGGTATGCATACCCAGTATGTGATCTGTATTGGTATGATTCAGGTCCGGGAACTTTGTTTGCGTACCTAGTATGCAAATGGTTTTACCTATAAAGGTCCGGAAACCTTGTTTGGTACCTAGTATGCGAACGGTTTTACCTAAGTTGGGTCGGAACATTTGTTTTATGAACCGGGTTTGCGAAGGGTTTGCGGCTTGACGGCCAAGGTCCGGAGTTGTTGTTCGCGCACCTGGTTTGCGAACACAATGGTCAAGTTCTAAAATCGGTTATGTATGATTTTCATACTCATGAACTAAAACATTTATGAATTAATGAATGCAATCTTTGCAAACCGTGGCTTAATGTTCATGAATTGATTCTTGTATAAGTACTTTGTACGATTACGAATCAATCCGATTTTGATTCAATTTGTTCATATATATTTCTATGAGATAGTGAACAATTGAACAACTCTATTTGAAGCACAATTAGATTCATTAGATTATCTATCATGATTTATTGATCATCATATTTGGTCTAGAAGTGTTAGATGAATACGGTTAAGTTAAAATGTTCATATGGCTAACTTCGGTTAATTGTTATTGAGGCAACTCAATATACACGTTTAGGTACGGTTATCCATATCTAAATGAATTTATATTTCATTTGTGTGCAATAAGCTAAGATATTCTAATGGTGGACATTAATTGCTTAATTTCTAAGCAGATTTAGCTTGAATCTTAAATCAGGATTTCATCTAACGGTGAATATTGAATGCTTTGTTACTAAGCTATCTTAGATTTGACTATAAGCAAACCCTGATTTAAAAGGCTATATAAGGGACAACTCTAGCAACTAGAAAACCTAATCCTGGCACTTTCATGTGTCCTAGTTGCGTACTAGAGTCGATTTTCCTTTCACCTATGTTTTCCAAAACCATTATAGGTTAACGAATTGAAGACTTCGTTTGGGATTCATGGCTTGAGATCCAACTTTTTCTTTGTAATTTTGCGTATTATGATCTTACTTGTTCTATCGTATTGAGTATTATCTTATCTAAGATTTGCTTTCGAGATTTATCTCCGATAGGTAAGATATAAAAAGTAATCACAAAGTTCTAAATCTCGAACTTTGTGGTTCGCAAAGTAACTTATTCTATCACCATATACTCAAGTTAGTGTGAGGTGATTGATATTTCTAGGCTGCTCTTTGGGAGTATAAGACCGGATTATTAATTGGTTCATGTTCACCTTGATTTATCAAAAGACGGAACAAAAAAAAGAAAAGAATAGACATATCTGTGGGAGACATATTTGTTTATAAGTCTTCGACTTTGGGTCGTAGCAACTATTAGTTGTGGGTGAGATCAGCTAAGGGAATCAAGTACGTAGAATCCAGGCGTGGTTCTAGAGGCGTAAGCAACACGAGCTGCATTACCTTAATCGGTGTGAGACTTGGTTAGGGCTCAACTACATTTCAATCTGAAGTTAACTTTTAGTAGGCTAGTGTCTGTAGTGGCTTAATACAATGTGGCGTTCAAATCTGGACTAGGTTCCAGGGTTGTTCTATATTTACGATTTCCTCGTCAACAAAATTTCCGGTGCCTGTGTTATTTCTTTTCCACATTATATTTGTTTATATAATTGAAATATCACAGGTTGTGCGTAGTTCAATCAGTTTATAGATCCGACCTTGTTTGTTGGATATAACTTGGTTGACACTTGGGCATTGGGCATTGGTCTTTGGTACCGTCTAAGTTATTTCTCATATCAATCAGGCTCATATATTTCTATATATTTGATTTGCTGATTGTATTGAGAAATAAAGATAAAGCTCTTTGATATCTTTATTGATTGAGCTCGCTTTTAAGTTGGTGCTCTCGGAATTATATTGGAGTTTAGTCCATACAGATTGCCGAACGAAATATTGGATGTGGTTGTTGTACCCCACTTTTTCAATTGGTATCAGAGCATACAAACACGTTAAGACCTTATAAGTCTGTGTTTGTAGCAATCTGACTCTATGGGCAGTAAAATCTTTGTTGACGCTTCACCAGTTTTAGATCTACTCAACTCCGAGTGTGTTCTAGAAACCATCGATGTGGTTGAGTGTTTTGATCTAAAAAAAATCATCAAAAATCTTTGTCGAGAGAAACAACGATTGATAAGTAAAATTAATGGTCTTCATTGCGAAATTTATATCAAAAACTCTGATCTTCGAGAATGCTTTGAAGAGGTAGTTGATCTCCAGAAGAAGTTAGATGAATAAATCCATATCAATACCGATCTTTTTGCAGAAATTGCAAAATGTAAGGATTTGAAGTACATCAAAAAAATCTTCAATGGATTTGAGAAACTCCTTTAATTCTTCTCTGAAGGATTGTCGTAAGTCAGGAGATAAGCGAGGTTTAGGCTTTGTAAAACCTGATATGACTCAGAATCTTTCAGATAAGTTTAAAGCAGTTGGTACATGTATGTTTTGTGGTTCTCATGATCATTTTCAACATACATGTATGCCTTTCAAGAAAAGTTTAAAGGTTGCTTGTGATCTTCACAAGAAGGCTGAACAACTTTTTACTGCTCTAAAAAAGTGTACAAAACTAACCAGAAAACCCAAATGGGAACGTAGTGTTAGTATGGGAGCTTTTACTCTAAAATGAACATCACCTTTTCAATGGTTCCTTGATAGTGGATGTATCCGACATATGACTGGAGATCTTTCTTGGTTTGTGAACTTGAACGATTTTGAAGGAGGTCTAGTGACATTCAGAGATGGGAGTTGTTGCTACATAAGCAAGAAGGGGATGATCAAACTACCGGGCGTTCCTGAAATCCATGATGTCGTATACGTTAAAGGTATGACTGCTAATCTCCTTTCTGTTAGTCAAATTTGTGACAAAGGCCATAAAGTTGTCTTCAATGCGAGTGGATATGACATTGTAGACAAGACTAGAAAAATAATTTTTCAGGGAACTCGTGGTAAAACTAACTGTTATCTTTTGGATACTCAGTTTACTAATTGTTGCAATTTGACTAAGGTGGAATCTACTCATCTTTGGAATGAGCGTTTTGGTCACATAAATTACCTCTTTCTAACTAAGATTATTAACAAAGAACTTGTTAGATGTGTTCCCAAAATTAATGTTAAGATTGATGGTGTCCGTGGTGCCTGTTAAAAGGGTAAACAAACGAAAATTCCACATAAATCATCTCGAGATATTCTCACTAAAGCCCCACTTGATTTAATTCATATGGATCTCTTCGGACCTATTCAACAACCTACTGTTGCTGGTAAGAAGTATGCTTTAGTTATGGTAGATGATTACACCAGGTTTACTTGGGTGGCATTATTGGCTCATAAGAATGAAACCCTTAGTGAATTCAAGATTATTGTTAATAGAATCCAGAACGAACATGGTCGCAAGCTAAAGAAAAGTAGAAGTGATCGTGGAACGGAATTCAAAGACACTAAAGTATTTTAATTCTGTGATCAACTGGGGATTATTCAACAATATTCACCACCCATTACTCAACAAGCCAATGGAGTTGCAGAAGGAAAAAATAGGAACATTCAGTAATTGGCAAGGGTAATGCTTCATAACAAAAAATTACCGTTAAAGTTTTGGGGAGAAGTTGTTTTTACAACATGCTATTTGATCAACCGTGTTTACCTATGGTCCAAGACCCTAAACACCCCTTATGAGTTGTGGTATGGTAAGAAGCCCAACTTACACTATCTCAGAGTATTTGGCAGTAAGTGCTCCATTCTAAAAGATTGCGAACAAAAAGGGAAATTTGATTCCAAAAGCGATGAAGGTATTTTTGTTGGCTATGCATCTGACAGTCGTAGTTTTCGAGTATACAATCTTAGAACCCATGTTATGATGGAATCAACGAATGTTATCATTGACGATCTGAGCAATTTCCGTCATGATGACCCACCTGCTAAATTGCCTCCTGCGGAGGCAATTGAGAAAGTCAAAGAAATCTCAGAATCAGTAGAATTTGTTCCAACTGTTGCAGATCCTGACATTTCTAGTGACGAGGAGAAAACCCCTAATCGGGGGTAATCTTGTTGAACATGAACGTGCTCCACCACGACATCTCTGGGTTCAAAGTAATTATGATACTAACAATATTATTGGAGGTAGGGATTCTACAGCTAAGACGAGACAACTTCAAAATATTTGCAATTTTGGATGTTATCTATCGCAAGTAGAACCAAAGAACATTGATGAAGCTCTTAGCGATCCCTTTTGGGTGAATGCAATGCATGAAAAGTTAAATCAATTTCAAAGACAAGATGTATGGGAACTCGTACCTTCCCCCTCCGATTTAAATATTGTTGGTACTAAATGGATATTCAAGAACAAGTCAGATGAATTTGGCACCATTGTTAAAAAAAAGAAGCTAAACTTTTCGCTCAGGGATATTCGCAGATTGAAGGTATCGACTTTGAAGAGACCTTTGCTCTGTGGGGCATGCCTTGAGTCCATTAGATTGTTATTAGCTCATACTTGTTTTCTCAAGATTAAGCTATTTCAAATGGACGTAAAATCCACATTCTTAAATGGATGCTTAAAGGAAGAGTTATATGTTGCTCAACCTAAAGGATTTGAAAGTTGGAAATTTCCGGATCATGTCTTTAAGCTCGAGAAAGGCATTGTGCGATTAAAACAAGCACCTCGTGCCTCGGGTTCGAAAACTAACCACTTCTCTTCTCAAGAAAGGTTTTTCGAGAGTTGGAGCTGATAAAACATTGTTTACCAAATGGAGTGGGAAGGATGTGGTTATTGCTCAAGTTTATGTAGATGATATCATATATGGATCAACCTCAGAGAAACTTGCAAAAGATTTTCAAGTTTCTCTTGGAAGAGAATTTGGAATGAGCAATGTTGGTGAATTAAAATTCTTTTTAGGATCACAAAATCAACAACACAAGGATAAAATTTACTTATCTCAAGAAAATATGCTAGGGATCTTGTAAAGAGGTTCGGTCTTGAGAAGTCAACTCCAAAATTTACTCATATGTCCACCATTTGGTAAACTTCTGAGAGATGAAAGGAATCAATGTGGATCGAAACTTTATCGATCGATCACCGGGAAGTCTTTTATATCTTACAACTACTAGACCGATATTGCTTTTAGTGTTGGTTGATGTGCTAGATTTCAGGCTAATCCAAAGGAATCTCATCTTGTTGCAGCAAAACGATCATGCAATACATTCAACACACTATCGTTTATGGTCTATCTTATACTTTTGATACTAACATTGATCTTACTGCTTATTCAGATGCTGACTGGGTAGGATGTGTAGAAGACAGAAAAAGTACATCCGGGGGATTCTTCTATGTAGATTTAAATCTTGTGGCATGGCATAGCAAGAAACAAAACTCACAATCCCTTTCAACATGCGAAGAAGAATATATTGATGCAGGTTCATGTTGTACTCAACTTCTATGGATGAAAAAAAATGCTTGATGATTATGGAATTGATACTTGTATAATGAAGATCTTTTGTGATAACTCAAGCGCGATTCGCATCACTGAGAATCCTGTTGAGCACTCAAGAACTTAGCACATCGATATAAGGTATCACTTTATTAGAGATATCTATGAAAATGATATTATTAACAAGGAATTTGTGTCATCTGAACAACAATTGGTTGATATTTTCACCAAACCTCTAGATATTGCTACGTTTCAACACTTACGACAGTCTATTGGTGTTGTTTTGGTTTATTAGATTTCGAGCTTTTTGCCCCTGGATTTATCTATATCTTCCGGGAAATAAAAGGTTGACGTTCCAGTGTAGTGTTATTCAAATTCCGCATTTGTTTCTAGTAGTTGTATTTGGTTTCTGTCAGGTACCAAAACGTCCAAAGAAATCCTTCTTTTCTTGTAAAAGTAAGGTCGTCATGTTCTTATCTTAGGAATGACATCAAATGGGGGAGAGTTCTTAATTAAACTTGTGCTTAATTGCCAAATATTTGTGGAGTGCGGCTGTGGAATATTGTAGGAGTTATCTTGTATCTTTATAAGCTCCTTGATGAATACACTATGTGAAATCATCAAGTCATGAATTATCATCGAAACAAAGTAGATATGTTCTCTTTAGTCATGAATTATCTCTTTGAGAATTTCATATGATCCTGTAATTTTCGTGCTGCCTTTTCGATTTATATTGACAAAAGGGGGAGAATTATTTGGTAGTTCACACTACATAAATATGGTTTACGGATCATTATGTAAGGGGGAGTGGTTTTCATTATGAGATGGAAGTATTGACTAAGGGGGGTGATACATATCACCATAGTATTATGTCAAAGTTGTGATACAATTGGACTTTGATTTTATATAATAATACTATGACATTGTATAACAATGATTGAGAACATTTGTTTTCTTATTATTATGGCTACGGATCTTCAACAACAATGATGCTGAGTTGAACACGTTCAGAATTGATGGAGTACTTGGAGTAGCGAAGAATTAAGGAATAATGAAGAGCCAAGGAAAATCAAGCATGATGGATGAGAAGCTACAAAGTTTATTTATTTTGTAATCCCATATGTATTGATAGTTTTGTCACTAAAATTGACAAAGGGGGAGATTGTTAGAGCACTGCTCGGTCAAACTCACAAGCATTGCTATCTCAAGCTTGTTTGTCTAATTTAGTTGATCAAAACTATATACTTGATTTCTAGTCTACTTATAGCTATGTCTCGAATTAGGATAGAAGTGTAGTTGAGCTTTAGACTTCACGACGTTCACCAAATGAAAACGAAGATCTACTGAGGGGAGCTTGGATGAACTTCATCAACAAAAAGTATGTGAAGACTAAAACTTATTTATCACACAGAAGTCTATTCTATTCTATCTTCTAATGAGACTAAGTCGTATAGCTATATAGACTTTTACATTATACACATTTGATATTTCGAGCCAAGTTTATCTCGCTTATCTATTTCGAAATATATGTTGAAAGCTTTTGCTTTAACTATGTTCATCATATTCTTGACTGGGTTTAGTTGGAAGCAATTTATTTTTGGAAACTAAATAGTAAGTCAAAGATGATCATGTGAAAATTACCTTGAACATCTTACATGATTTGTGTATGACAAGTCATTTGATGTTAACTTGGGAAGTTTCGTATTGATCATTCGATCACTTGAAAATTACTTATAAGCTAATGGTATGTGTGATACAACCATTGTCCTCTTCTAAGGATGTTTCAATGATTGAAATGTGAGTTTTAGAACAACTACCTATGTCTGGATACAACACGGTATGCATACCCAGTATGCGAACTGTATTGGTATGATTCCGGTCCGGGAACTTTGTTTGTGTACCTAGTATGCGAACGGTTTTACCTGTAAAGGTCCGGGAACCTTGTTTGCGTGCCCTAGTATGCTAACGGATTTTGAGTTGGGTCCGGAAACGGATGTTTGAAACCCAGGTTTTATGAACGGCCTTGACATGCCAAGGTCGTGAGTTGTTGTTCGCGCACTGGTTTTGCGTAACACGGTGGTCAAGTTCTAAAATCGGTTATGTATGATTTTCATACTCATGAACTAAAACATTTGTGAATTAAGGAATGAAATCTTTGCAAACCTTGGCTTAATTTTCGTGAATTGATTCTTGTATAAGTACTTTTACGCTACGAATCAATCGGATTTTGATTCAATTTGTTCATATATATTTCTATGAGATAGTGAACAATTAAACAACTTTATTTTGAAACACAATTAGATTCATTTAATTATCTATAATAATTGATTGATCATAATATTTGGTCTAGAAGTGTTAGATGAATATGGTTAAGTTAAGTGTTCATATGGCTAACTTCGCTTAATTGTTATTGAGCCAACTCAATATACACGTTTAGGTATCGTTACCCATATCTAAATGAAGTTATATTTCATTTGTATGTAACAAGCTAAGACCATCTAACGGTGGAGATTAATTGCTTAATTTCTAAGCAGACTTAGCTTGAATCTTAAATAAGGATTTCATATAACGGTGAATATTGAATGCTTTATTACTAAGCTATCTTAGCTTTAACAATAAGCAAACCACGATTTGAAAGGCTATATAAGGAGAACTCCTAGCAACCGGAAAACCTAATCGGGCATTTTCCGTGTCTAGTTGCTTTACTAGAGTCGATTCTCCTTTAACCTAGGTTTTTCCAAAACCATTATAGGTTAACGACTTGAAGACTTCATTTGGGATTCATAGCCAGATCCAACTATTTTCTCTATAGTTGTGTATTATGATCTTACTTGTTCCATCGTATTGAGTACTATCTTCTCTAAGATTTGCTCGAGATTTATCTCAGAGGGTAAGATATAAAAGTAATCACAAAGTTCTCGCCTCGCACTTTGTGATTCGCAGTAACTTCTTCTATCACCATATAGTTAAGTTATTGTAAGGTCATTGATATTTTTAGGCTGCTCTTCGGGAGTATATGACCGGATTATTAATTGGTTCCTGTTCACCTTGATTTAACAAAAGACGGAACAAAAAAAATAAAATAATAGACATATATGTGGGAGACATATTGGTTTATAAGTTTCGACTTTGGGTCGTAGCAACTCATAGTTGTGGGTGAGTCGACTAAGGGAATCAAGTGCGTGAGAATCCGGCGTGGTTCTAGAGGCGTAAGCAATGCGGTATTACCTTAATTGGTGTGAGACTTGGTTAGGGCTCAACTACATTTCAATCTGGAAGTTAACTTGTAGTAGGCTAGTGTCTCAGTAGCGGCTTTATACAAGAGATGGTTTTCAAATCTAGACTAGGTCCTGGTTTTTCTACGTTTGTGGTTCCTCGTTAACAAAATTTTGGTATTTGTGGTTGTGCGAGGTTGAATCGGTTTATAAATCCGACCTTGTCTCATTGGATATAACTTGATTGACACTTGGGCATTGGTCTTTGGTACTGTACATGCTATTTCTCATATTAATCAGGCTCATAGCTTTCTATCTGTTTGATTCTTTGATTGTATTGAGAAATAAAGATAAAGCTCTTTGATATCTTTCTTGATTGAGCTCGCTTTTGTTGATGGTCGCGAAATTATATTGGAGTTTAGTCCATAGATTACCAATCTTAATATTGGGTGTGGTTGTTGTACCCCCGCTTTTCCAAAGCTTGTTGTCAAATTTAGTTGTCAAAATTATATCCCGATTTCTAGTCTACAACTAGTTAATTTTCGGTCTAGGATAGTGAAGTTGAGAAACGAGCCTAGTCATCATTTGCGTTCTACGGTTGTCAAGGCTAAGATCAAAGAAGATTTTGGATAACTTCATCAACAAAAGGTAAGTGAATACTGAACCACCTATTTCTCAAGTTATATTCACCTTTCTATCTTTGAGAGGATTGTCACATAACTAATTAGACTACCTTGCATAGACAAGAATTTCGAGTCGAGAAATAATTATTTAGTTTACTTAATTTCTCAAATATAATGACTAAGCTTAATGAACATTTGTTCATACTTGATCAAATTCGTGGAGAACGATTTATTGTTTCTAGAGCCGAATCATGATTCAAGTTTATCATTCGAAAATAGCATGGAACAGTGATATGTGTCATTGATATTATTCTCGAATGTTTAGAATTGATTTAGAGAAATATAGACAATCGAGAATGTTTAGAATTTTTATATTTGGAATCTGAGATGTTGTTATCTAGTCTTACAACCGAAAAATGTTATATGTCCGAAACTATATTACATGTATTCGTACACCAGCAGTAGTAGCTATATATTGACTTCAGATTGTGTGTTTTTCATATTCGTATGTACATCGCGGGAAAGTCTGTTTGTTTCGTGATCCTAGGATAGGTATGTATATTCGTATACAAACCATTGTGGAACTTTGGTAAGATAACCTGGGGTTAAAAAATCAAACCGGTATGCAAGCCAAAACAAATTTATGTATTAGAAACAGTTTAGTACCCAAACCGGACGCAAACCGAATGTTCTATGAACTCCAACAGAAGCAAAGGCTCCAAAATTTTCAAACTGTAGTTGGTTCAAACTTTGCAAAAGCGGTATGTGAACTGAAAAGTTCAGTGAGAGTCCAAACTTGGTAATTGCATATGTGCAAACCGGTTTATGAACTCGAAAAGTTTGTAGACTCATACTCTTGTAATTGCATATAAGTTTGCAAACTGTCTATGTATTGTGACTCGGTAGGTCATTTAATGATTCAAGTAATTGTACTTTGTACATTGCGATTAAATTATTTCTATGAAGTAATTTGCATTTGACCATTTATCTAATTAACTTTAGACTCATTTGATCACATGATTGTGACTCAATATTAATGTCTAGTGAAGATGAAAATGAGTGTTAAACTTTAAGTTCAAATCCGGTTAGTTTCGGTTTAACCATGTCAACATAGTCTTTATACATGGTTCGGTTACGGTTTGCAACCATAGTGTATATCTTGTATATGTAATTTAGATTCAAAGCTTTCATCTAACAATTGGATATTGATTGCTTGTCTCCAAAGCTATCTTAGCTTAAACCTAAAACAACCTAGTCTTTGAAATCTATATGCAAGGAGAACTCTTGTGAATGAGATCTTTGAATCCCGATTGTAACACCGTGTTTTTAGTATGGAGCATCTTCAAAGATGCGACATGGCCTGAAATGAAGCTTCATCCAAAGCTTATGTTACTTGGTAAGAGGTGGATTGGCTTGAGGCCAATATCGGCATTTGGCCAAGAGCCAAATCTCGATCAAATGATGCATCAGGCCGATTAGGTTGATGGCATGAGCTTTGCAGCACATCTTGCGCATTATGAAGGTATTGGCCTAGAGCCACATGCACAATCAGTGCATCGAGGCGTAGAGGGCAAGCCGATAGAATATCGTATAATTATTGTGCAATACTCCGGTAGAGAATGTCGCAATCATTAAGCGAGCAGTTAAACAAAGATTGCACAACCATCATGCAATACGCCATAGAGAACGTCGCGTAATCATTTATGCGATAAGATGTAATTCAATGTCGCATAATCATTGTGCAATACTGTGAGAGTGAGTGGTGTGCAATCGAGCAAAAAGACGAGAATGAGTGGTGTGCAATCATTGTGTATCACAGAACAGAACTCAGCAATCATTGCCGGTTATTCAGAAATACATGGCAATGTCCATAAATAGTGAAGCGGGCATGTCAATCCGCCTCCCCTTTTCTAAGTTGTAGAAATTGCAAGTTAACATATATAAGGAGGGGTAGTTGTTTGGAGGTGCATATGTGGACCATGCACCAAGTAAGCTTCATAGCTTAGACGAAAGAGTATACATGATGCCAAGGTCTCATTTATCGCTCCGTAGCCTTGTCAATGAGGCATATGATGCGAGGCATCATTATGCCACGTCGCGGAATCAATAATGCATAATCAATATGCATTTTGACGGAACGGGCTATACAGACTAGGCCATTACTATTATTTCAGGCCACGCCTTGCAAACGAAGTTTGGATTAAGTTACGGTCCTTCGATGATGAACTACGGTCCGTGCTTTATCCCTTTGGAGTAAGGAAGAGGGAGTCGAGAGACAGCCGCGATGAGTTGCGGCATTATCCATCCGGCACTTTGTCGCTCATATCATGTATTTAAGAGATGATTACGGAACATTGGCCTCTCACTTATCATCTTGCTAGGTAGTTCGACAAAGGAGATGATCGCGGGCCAAACTTGATGAGATAAGTTGACGCAGATAGCAGCAAGTTATAGCCTATCCTGAGGCCAAAAACCCTCGAGTGTCGTAATTTAGCTCTAGCGGGTCTAAATTTATTGAAAACGACCCAATGATCAAGACGTGATATATATCACGATCATGAATTTTAGCCCAAATTCTATCGTTTAGGGCCTCAAAAGGCCGGTTTTGCCGTTTTTAGGAAAGTTTTTTTTTCTTAATAACTTCTTCGTTAGAGTAGTTTGGGTTGATGTTTGTGGCATATAGTTTTATTTAGCGAGTACTTTCGCCAGGACAAGCTTTCAAGTCTTTAAATCCTTTTGAAAAGACGAGGGTACCCAAATATACCACAATCTTAAACTTTTCCACCTATAAGTCCTCTCATTGAAAGTGATTGTCTATGGATCGAGTGAGACAATACAAAAATCGGTATTCACACTTTGTGTGATCGTCGATGAATCTGAGATCGAGACAATACAACAATCAAAGTGTTAATTACTTGATAATAGATTCGGACTTAACCAAACCTCTATAGGATCACTATCCAAATGTCTGAGTTAACGTTTGCGGTAATTTACTTTAAATTATAATAACAAAAATTATAATTGGAAAACAAAAGTAAAATGACACAAAGAAGATTTTGTCAACGGCAGAAAACCGCAAATGCTTGAAAAAAACCAGGGCCTAGTCCAACTGGAATACTCGAAATTAAGCCGCTATACAAATCAAACCAACTTCGTAAATGTTGAGACCAAGCAACTAAACCTATAGTTCACCTAGTTTCTTCAATATCCCGCTCCGACATTCGATAAGTGCACGATTGGAACAATTTCTTTGGATCTAATTCCGTATAAGTAAAGGAACAACAAATTTGTCGGTAACAACTCTATTCAATCACAGGATATGAGCAAAGGCTCTTCTGTTTAATCCAATAAACTCCTTTTGTGAGTTTAGATCTATCTATCCAACAACTACAAAAAGTAGCGAGTTTAGATATTGCAATCCAAATAAAGAATCTACCAAGATACTATAGTGATTGTGGCTGCGGAAATCCCCACTACACCCTCACAAGAATTCACCAATCAAATCATTTTAAGATGAACAATTATAATTTTATTGATCAAACTCCATAAATGTTACAAGATGAAAAGGAGATAAACTAAGGAATTACAACCACTTTAAACTTTCTCTCTCTTAATGACTTGCTCAACACTCTCAAAAGATCTTCCTCAAGTCTACTCAAATTTTTATATGGGAACACCGCACACCACAACTTGAATCTCTTGTGATCATAATTACCATTTAACTTAATTCCTCGTTAACAATGGATTATCACAAGACGCTTTTAGATATACTTAACACTCTAAATATCCCATCGACACTTCGATCTAGTTTGAGTGAATCTTATATCGAAGAGAAGATTCTTAAGAATAAACAAACTAGGTGCAATCAAAGTTCAACAACCCTTAGTCAATCAATCAAATCGAAAACTAATAATACCGCAATTATCTTTTAGCTTTCCCCACTCACTCACTGTGAGCCATCCCATGCGTAAGTCTTTAAACGAGCTGCTAAGGTCGTAAGAGATTTCGCCTAAATAGGTACTTTCCTCTCCGAATAGACGTGCTCCATCATGAATAACACAACAAGGTAGTTTTGTTGGTTTTTAGGATAGTTTGCACGAAATGCAAACTTGGGTGTTTATACCAAGGAAGTTCGGACACCAAGAAATTTCCAAACCGAAATATTCTTAAGATAAATGCCCAAATCGGTTTTCATAATTCCCAGAAATGCTCTTATCCAATATTAACCAAAAATCTCACTAGAAAATCTCCAATTAGTAAATGCACATTACCAATTTTTATTTTTCCTTGCATATATGCATTTTAATCACGGTAATTGTTATTATAAAATTAATAACCTTAAATAAAAGATTCTCAATTTATTTCCGGTCCAAATTTGAGTTATTAAGGAATATATTTGAACAATAAAATATAAGAGTTAAATGTATAACATGTTCAGTAAAGTATGTCGACATTTTTCTTTGTAAATCCTTTTTCATTTTTACAATCTTGAACCATTATACCACACTTCCAAACAAGTTTAGAATTGGTTCATCTCGAGTTCCGTTTAACTATGTGATTGATCAAATATCAATACGCTAATCATAGCTTTACCGTTCTACCAAATACAAGGATCGTTTCTACCTTTAATATGGTTATCGACCTGCTTACACCGGGCCATATCAGATCGTGTTACGTCAATTATTAGGACCTGCTACCATATTCTCGCTGGTATTACTTGTGATCGGTTACACTAGTCACTAGGATCGGTTACACCAATTACCAGGACCGGTTACGCTACCATAAGAATCGATTACAACTCTTTTGTGACTGGTCATACCAATTACCGCATCGGTTACACCAATTACAAATATCGATTATACCATCTAAGGTGATTACTTAGGATCGCCATACACCAATAAAAGTCATACCAATGCATAAGTCACATTGTGACTAGTTTTACCAAGATACATAACAAGTTATGATCGGTTCTACTTAATTCCACACATATTGGTAATCCAAAGATATGCAATGAATAACACCAATAAGCTCAGAACATTTCCTTCGATTCATAAAACAAGTTCATGAATGTACTCCTTAAACAAATGTAAACATCAGTTTCCTTTAGGATGGAAATCTTCACCTTTACCCATACACATAATCACAATAGCATTCATACGATTATGTCGTAGGTCTTATATACTAAGTTCAAAAGATAAAGCAAGTATACTTCGTATTCTAATTCTTTAATACTACATATGTCTACTAGAAAGTATAATCATTCAAAAGTCAGCTTATTTTAATATAGCACCCACTCTGAAAGATACGTTAGGAATGAAACATTTCAAGTCACAATATTACTAACCTCAAGAGGAAGGACGATGTCGTTGATGTAGCTTCTTGTTACTTTCACATTCTTCAAGTCTTCGAGTAATAATTATATGTCTCATAATCCTAATCCTTCTAGCCTAACCTATACGAAGTTGTTTCTAGTATATAATC
>JAJJWW010016319.1:0-67816 GCA_023531295.1 Papaver armeniacum
GGAATTAATCTCAGTTATGATCACTTATAACTCATTTCTTCATCAATTTTTCAGCGTTGGAAACATTGACCCCAGATGTAACAATTCACCGGTGTGATAGAGAATACCGATGATTTTAATGATAGATAAAAACACAGAATTGCCTGAACAGATGATCAAAATACCCAAAATTAAGAATTCAATTGAATCTGAAACGCGGGTTTCTTGCCCATCCTCAGTTTTAAAGAAGATAATAGTGACCTAACATCAGAAAATTAAAAATGAAACCAGAACAGATCAAAGGATAAGTGAATATGAATTAGATTGATTTTATGATATAGGGTTTATTATTGAGATTCATGAAGATCTACCTTCTTCCTCTCCCTGTACTTTCTTTTCTTTTGGCATTTTTTAGATTGGGTTTTGTTACTTTGTAGCGAACTGAATCACGTTGCTTAGAGCTGTTAGACAACTTGTTAAGGTTTCTCATTAAGGAAGCACAATGGTAGAAGGTGAAGAAAGATAAAAGATGAGTTGAGAGGTAAATCTGTAAACTGGAAAAAATATTAAATGATAATTAAATAAAAAATAAAAAATTGATCATATTGTTTTTGTAACAGCCCACTGTTAGTCGTAACAGTTTTTGACTTTGGTCAAGGTACCCAACCTTAATATTTCAAATGTTGGTACCAAAGCTAGGTGTTGGACATTTCTGGGTACCAAGCGTTAAATAACACAAGAATTCGATTAGGATAATTAATTGTGTTTAGATGAATTAATTAAGTAGATTAAAACTTATGAATTTAAGTTATGAAATTTTGTTTTTGATTGAACTACGTATGGGAATATTTTGATGAAAAAAATAGTTTTGAGATTATTATTTTTGCAGTGGGAAAGTAACGTCTTCCCAAACACTTACAAAAAGGGGATTGCAAAGCTAATGTGAAATCATCACTACAAATTAAAGAAGAAATCAATACTTTTGATTCTGAAACTATGAAAAGTTGGCGAGAGGGTCGGCTGAATGAAGAACATCTTGTTATACTTATGGCCGTGTGAGTCTACGCATGAATAACATCCGTATCCCGGCCAGGCACAGGTCGATGAGAAGATCACAGGCTTATTATTTTGACATACGGGAAGCTGTTGTAGATGTTTCACTAGTCGGCATCTTATTGATTTTTTACCTTGCAGAGCTACCTTATAGTCAGCGAGTCGACATAAAAAAATGCCCAGGCTATAGGATTTTTGACATACACGAGAAAGGTATTACAAATGCATGATTAGTATTGAGGTATTAATTTCATAACCTCATAAGGTAAAACTATAGTCAATAAAAGGTATAAGGATGAATCTCGTCAGAGCTACTGCTCAAATGCAAATTTCGAGAGATGAAAAGTCGGCACAATATTCAACTAGGAAGTGGCCAAAGGTCGGCGAAAATAAACCATCTGCCATTGTTGATAAAAATTTGGATGTCTACGAGGACTTGAGGTGGGTACAAATCATACCCGATCTCAAACAAATATAATCAATTTTTATTTTATTATTTTTTTGATTTGGTTTATGGTTAGAGTTTTGGAAAAAAATTTGAAATTCTTTTAGATACATTTTGGTCGCGTGGTTTTTTGTTGGAAGCCCGATTTGGTCCTTTAGCACCTTTTAGACATCCCTTAGCTATTTAGTTGGATTGGAATAAAATGGGTATACCCCAATTGAAATCTAGGTTATATCCCAATCACCATATAATAATAAGAAGAAAGAAATTTGGTGGAGGAAAATCCATTTTGTTATGTGAACATGGTTTATGTGGATGGCCCACCATTCACTAAGCCCAGAAGACTCCGGAAAGAATCTAGATAATCCTCCTTGCAAAAGAATAAGCCCTCTACCGAGAGTACTGGTACCACCAACCTATATATATAAGTATAATATAATAATGATGCATCTAACAGATGGACGGCTGTCAACAGGGATCCTTATGAAACTAAGTTGGACGAATCCAGTAGTTCCGCGTATACCAACCTTTTTAAGTTTATAAAAAGCCAAACAGGAACAGCTGTGCGGTTCTCACCATAGTCATCTTTGCGCAGGAGAAAAGTGTTTTTCATCTACATCTCCGGCGACGTTTGTAAGTAACGGTAAGGCGGCGCTTAACGCATACGATGAGTACTGTAAGCTCGACCAGGAAATACAAGACAAAGAAGGAAGATTATTGACAATATTTGCAGTACTTTTTGGGATTCTAGTGGTTTTGATATCACAGAGTCGATCCTTGATCGCAAACGGAGATAGATTAGGTGGTGTTTGTGATGGTGGTTATGATTCCGAAAGTGTGGCTCCTGATTTTAGGTTTTTTTATTTTTTTATTTTAATTTTATGGAATTAGGGTCTTTTGTGGTGGTAGATCTGAGGAATGTTAACTGATATATTTTGATGCAAGTGTGATGAAGATAATATAATACTATCTATGGTTTTCTTATCCTCGCTTGATTGGGGCATAAAATCGATTGGGGCATGACGTTTTATTTGCCTTTTTTGAGAATTTTAGGTAATATTTGTCTACGTATGAAAATCTTGTTTCGCTCTTGCGTTTAATTTTTTTCGAATAATGATCCTGATACGTGATCCTTCAAAAAGACGATAACGACTTTAAGGGTCTTCATATACATAATAAAAACAATACTTGATCATACGAAGATTGTCGTCAGGGATGATCTTTATGTAGTGACTCCCAGAAATTTATGCGTACGTTTTTCGCGGTAATGACTCTTGAAGAAGATAGCGACTCTTTTATGAGAAATAGCATTTTAAGTCGTCACTAAAGGCTGTCGAAAACATTAGCATTGTTTGGTGTAAATCCTTTGAAACGATAACATTTGTGTTCTAATGCAGTGGATAAACTTTCTTTTATAAAAATACTTATTGTTTAGAGTTGTCAAGAAAGGTCTAAACATTCTTGTTGTTTAGAGTCTTGATAGACCACTTCAATACTGCAACGATTTTTCATACGGATGCAGGCGAAAAAAAAAAAAAAAAAAATTATATGATCTCAGCGATTTTTTCACATGGATAAATAAAAATTTGAAAAAAAAGTTAAACTCTAATTAAGTAAGATTATCACTAATTACTTAAAATTATTACTAATTATACGAGGCTTTTAGCCATTTAGAAAAATTGATAAGGGGTAGCCAAATTAGGAGTGCGGGTGACCTTTTTGTTATATAATGCATGGCCCCAATTAAACTGGATGGCCCCCAATCTTTGTTTATTTTCGGAATTTATGTTATTCCCATTTACAAACCCAGGATATTTGGGATTTTCCCCCTACGAAACCTAATTTATTGTTTTACTTGATGTAAGATGCTAAGTATACTTGATCTGTGGTATTATCAAGATGATCCCACCACTCTCTATTTTCAATTGCAAGTTTCGTTTTGGTTCCTCTGCTACAATTGGGTATGTTGATGATGGCTATGCAAATTACTCTTCACAAGCCGAAATCTAACCTGAATCTACCAGAAAGGTCATTATTAATTTCTAAAGTCCAAAATCCTTCTACTCCTAACGATTTTCGTCCTATTAGCCTTAGCAATGCTACTTATAAAATTATCTCTAAGATTTTAACAAACAGAATAAAACCTCTTCTTAATAAACTTATTTCCCAAAACCAGTCCGCCTTTATTCCTGGTCGCCAAATCACAGACAACATAATTGTGGCTCATGAAATTCTCCATTCTATGAAAATCTCGAAAAATAAAAATGGGAACATGGCTCTAAAAATCGATCTTTCCAAAGCCTTTGATAGAATCGAATGGGAATTCATCAACAAGGCTCTTCTGCATTTGGCTTCGACTGACCGTGTCGAAATCTTATAATACAATGTATAACCACAACTTCTTTCTCTGTTCTTTTAAATGGGATTCCTAGTGAAAAATTTGTAGTGTCTAGTGGTCTCCGTCAAGGTGCCCCTCTATCCCCTTACCTTTTTATCATAGGAATGGAAGTTCTCTCTAAACTCCTTATTATTATGAAAGCCGAAAGAGATAATCAAATCTCTGGATTAAGGTCAGCAAAAATGCTCCTCCCTGTCTCCCATTTGTTTTTTGCAGACGATTGCTTTCTTTCTAAAAGCCAATCTTCATGAAGCTAAAAATATTGTTAACATTCTCAATTGTTTTGGTGAAATGTCCAGCCAAGTTATTAACTTTCGAAATCGGAATCTATTTTACTCCTAAAATTCATAATAAACATTGTAAAATAATCTCCAAAATTCTAAAGGTTAGAAAAATCAGTAAAAATGATAAATATATGGGGACTCCCATTTTCTTTGATAGGAACAAAGTTAATAACTTTGAACCTTTGCTCAATAAATATTACGCTTCTGCAGGTTGGATTGGCAAAATGTTCAATCATGCTGGTCGATACTAGCTCTCATTAAACTGTTCTTAGTGCTTACCTCTAATCATCAAATGCAATGTCTTGCTTTTCCTAAACAAACCCTTGATAACCTTGACAAAATACAACGAGATTTCTGGTGGCAAAAGAAAAATAAGAAGAAATGTTATTACCCTAAAGCTTGGCCTAGTATCACTAAAGACATCAGGGAGAGAGGTTTAGGAATTAGAATCCCTCATAAGCATAACCTCGCTTTAATCACTAGGCTAGCTTGGAGATTAATCCATAATCAAGAACATGTACTCAGGCCAAGATTCTAAAACATAAATATTTCAAAAATGATAATCCTTTAAGAAAACACAGAAAGTATAGATCTTCCTGGATCTGGTCCAGTATAATGAAAGGATTAGAGGTTATTAAATCCAATAGTGTCTGGCAAGTTAATAACGGCATTGATATTAACATTTGGGATGATCTCTGGCTTCCTAAACAATCTATTCCCCTAATTCCTATCACTATAGATAATAATATTCCCATCTCAGTTAGTAATCTAATGAATAAAGATGGAAGTTGGAATATGAATATCATCACTAAATACATAAATCCCCTTTTTCACAATGCTATTAACTCTATCACCGTGGACAATACTAAGACTGACAGAATTAGGTGGAACTCTACTAATTCAGGAGAGCTCACTACGAAATCTGCTTACAACTATCTCACTAAACTTAATTTTAATAAGAATGATGCCTCATTCTGGAAACAGATTTGGAATCTTAACATTATGTCTAAGGTTAACATGTTCTGTTGGAAAATTGTCGCAGGTGCTCTTCCTTTAGGCCAAAAGATGTCTGCTTATGTGAAGGACTCTAACCCTTTCTGCCTACTTTGCGACAATAGTATTTTAGAAGATGAAATGCATTTATTTGTGAACTGTTTCTTTACTAGAAAAATCTGGGATCTTTTTGGTTTAAACAACATTTACAATTTAAAATCCCACAAAGATATTCAATCTTGGTTTAAGTTTTGGATGAACAACAAAGAATTTAAAAACAGTCATGATAAAATCTCTTTCATTATCTGGTCAATTTGGAAATTTAGGAATAGCGTTAACTATAACAATGTTATGCCAGTGCCTCAAAATTTGTTTGAATCCATTACTTCTACCTACCAGAATTATGTTAACACTACAAACAATCCTGCTAGCAGCCCAATGAAAAAGAACATTACTCTGAGCAAGATCAATAACACTGTGAATAACAGATCTTTTGACTGGTTTATTTACTTTGATGCATCCTATATGGAAGATGACTTTACAATGGGTTATGCAATCTCTATAATGGATCATACAGGAAACATGAACCACTGCAGAGTAGGCAGCAGCTGGGCTTCCTGTCCCTTAGAAGCAGAAGCAAAAGTGGGAGATGAGGCTCTTAGATGGACAAAGGACTTGAATCTCAGTAATGTTTGCCTTATTAACGATTGTCAAACTTTGGTGAAGACGATAAATGGAGAACTAATCCCGGAAGACCAGTCTTGGAGAGCTTGAAACGAGCATCAATCGATGCAAATTTTCTTTAAATACTTGTAATTCGACTTACTTTTTGTATAAAGCTAGGAAATATTTAGACTTTGAAGATAAGGCTTGCAAAGGAAGTAAGAACTAGAAAATCTTCTCCTTCTCAACTGGAGAATTTGAACAGTACATGAAAAAATCAACTTCCTAGAAAGGGCTAATCTCGGATTAGATCCTATATTATGTGATGTAAACTTCCTCTTATAAATAAATAAAACCCACCCTATCCAAGCACAAAATGGTTTACAAAAGAATTCTATTTGGCAGAGCAAAACAAGGCCAAACTACTCCTCACAAATTTCATTGGTCCCACCATAAGTGGCCTCTATTGTCCTCGTGAGCCTCTGGGACCCACCATACAAAGCCCCTTGAAGGCTTTTGCGAATATTGTTTTGTATTACATTGATAGTTTTAGATGAACCATTTTTGGGGCCATGGTTTTTGTGGGACCATTGTTTTATAAGGCCACCTCCCATACAATGGTAAAGGGATGTCTAAAATCTTGAGATTACTAATTTGCCCCTTATCCTAATTAAAATTAAACCTAACTTAAGTGGCCCCTTATCCAAATCGCGTAACCTAATCTAAAAAGAAAACAAAACAGTTTTCCTCCACAAACCGTGCGGCAACATCGTCTTCATCGATTAATCGTCGATTCATAAAATTTTCATCATCGATTAATCAATCGAGTATAAGAATGGTTCTTCGAAAGAAAACACCAAGACTCACTTGAAAAGGTTCCGATTTAGCACAACTAGCAAATCAGCCAAGTGAATTGGAGATTAATAAAGAAGTGGGCAGGAAGGTGAAGTCATAATCGACTATAATAGGCATAAGAAGAACCCTGAAACCCGACATGGGGAAAAGTTCGCGGGGTATTTTCAACCAAACCCATTACTTTTAATTTGATTTTGATTCGTTTAATTGAATAGAAATCATCAAAATAGGAGTTCATATGGAATTCAGTGCCTTGTTTGGTTAGGACGAGTTTCAAAAAACCTAGTTTCTTAACCGAACTTCTGAAAGGAAGAACACGAAGAAACAGTTCGGTTCCATAGGATTTAAAAGTAGGTTGCGAACTTTGTGTTGGTTGGTCCGCAAAATTCTAAAATTATTTAGTAACCGAACTCTACCCATATTACAAATAAAAAAAAAAAAAAAATTCAATGTAACTTGAAGCTTGTGCTATTTTTCCACTATTTGAGTTGATTTAACCGAACTTTGCCCACTCTGTTCGGTTGGTTATAAAAAATTTTAAAACTATTTAGTAAGGAACTCTACCAATATTACAATTTTTTTCTCAATATAATAAGAACTGTGTTATTTTTCCCACTATGTTTGATTACGATTTAATCGAACTTTGACCACTCTGTTCGGTTGGTTATTATTTTTTCAATAGTAGTTCGGTTACATGCACAATTTTACGAACTGTAGAAAATTTGGGTTGATTACTCGTATATTTCTTTCCTTAACCGAATATATCACTGTAAACCTTTAAAAATAAAAGCAAATTATACAAATACACTATAATACACCCAAAAATAAGACCAAATTCCAAAAAAAGACAATCTTTAATTCATAATATGATGTTCAAAGCATACTTAGTTTAATTAATTAATGTTATATTTAATCATCCTGAGGACAATTGGACATTCGTGTATAATTTTGTCCGAAACCGTCAAAGTTTTCCACATCTCCATGTTATGCTCATACATAATGCACCAACCCAACATTGTGTCGGGGTTAGATCCATGCCAATAAGAGTTTCCGCATATCGTAGGAAATGGAAAATTGTCTTCTACACGAAGGCCTATAAAATGGTTGTTCTTAATCAACGCAATCACCAATCTCCTATGTTTAAGTTGCTCGACACATATGGTTGTTTTCGGAGTGTATGTGAAACTAGCACCTTTTGAGAAATAGTGAACCACGCAATTGAATGAGTCGGTGATTAAGTGCCCACATATCGACATGCCCATCCAATAATCCCTTGTGATTGATTTCCCCCCATGAGACGGCTTTGATGCCTAACAAACGCATCCCCATTGCTCAACATTGTCTTTGTAAAATAGCGGGTTCTCCTTTGCTTCATCAACAACAACTGCGGACATTAGTGATTTTACAATCATTATATAGCTTGGCACCTTGAGTGAAAAGTCCCTAGTTGTTGTACGACAACGTGGAAACCAATTACCATCCCAGGAGACGCGTCGGTGGATATGACGTACTTTCTAATGTAAGGAGGTAGCTCTTCCAAGTACATTTTATCAACAAGAGGTGGTGTATCATCAATTGAGTGGAAGCTCCTTTCTTGGATGTGGCACATTGGAGCCTTAAGCTTCACGTCTCGTTGAGTTGGTTGGCTAGGTTCCGATGGAGTAGGTTGGGTTGGTGGCAGGTGTAACATCGGTCCTTTTTTAAATTAGTATCCAGTTCACTTGTTTCGCCCTTTTCCATAATACTCCTAGCCCTTTTCTTAGAATCTTCTTGGTACTTCACGCGGTATGCTCATGCTACTGAAGGATCTCTAAGAAAAAGCATTTCATTTCACTTTTCCTCTTAGACAACACCTTTGCATATTCTCTTACTTATTATTTGTTTATGTGGTGCTTGGCCTACCTTTGGCCTTTCTTTTTCGGTTCTTGGACATTCTCGAAGTGTGCGGATAAACGATTGGCCGCATGTCATCCCAAAGATTTTTCTTTCAAGTTTTTTCATTTTCCGGTACATCTCGATAACGATTCTTTCCATTTCATTGTCACCAAACTCTTCTCCGACATCACCCTTTGGAGGAGGGACAAAACAATTGTTGCCAATATGGATCTATATCGCTTTTTAAAGGGATTATGCCATGTTCATAGTTAACTATCATATGGCGACAAGGGAGTCCCATAGACTTCATCATGATGCAAACACACATCTCGTCCAGCTTGGTTCCCCATATGTCAATCAGATTCACCTCTACCATTAACCTCTTAATGCAAGCATGTGAAACATTATAATGGAGTCCCTTGAACAACCGAAGGTCCTCCAATTTCTGGATGTTACCATCTTTTTGTACAATCTTTTTGTACTTCATGATGCGGCTTTTTTGAAACTTCTCTTTAATATTATCAATCTCATGGTGGAAGTAATACTCCATTGCGTTAAACACAATCACAAAATTATCGACACATCCAAAAATATTTTTCTTCAACCGGTGGTGAGATAATTCTACCAAACTTGTCGCTTGATTCCCAAAGTGTTTATGGTGGTTGGTAAATGCATAAACCAAGCTCTCTTTTTGCGGTTCCAACCATTGGTCATGATAAGCACGTTAGTGCGACACAATTATACCCATATTTACACTAGCTAGGACTCGTTATTGGATTAATAATGTTGTTTTAGGTAGTTTGCGGGAATTACAAGTGAATCCAATCACCGAAAAATAAGCGAATAAAAAGAAGCTAAATTGGTGTTTGCGAAAACAACAAACAAAATGCTATAGTGCACCCAAATGCATTGAGAGCTTAAAATGTGGTGACATATTCTTTTGTGGTCCGGGAAACTATTTTGGAGTTTGGCTAAAATCTTCAAAGGGTCTAGTTACGACACTAGAATGAGAAATGGGTGCTAATCGTTTCTTCATGTAGGCACCATTAGGGCCATCTCAACGCTTGAAGATTAATATGTGAAGAAATGTTAGGAGAGTAATGTGTCGGTAGTGGGTTAAAGAATGACTTGATTTGCCGAGCACTTGAATCCACTAAGAGTAAACAAGAAAGTGAGACGTGTCTACATTTTCACATCTCATTTCTTGTGAGGATCCATGTTACATTTGAATGGAGGGTTCAAGAGAGATAGGGGTTAGAAGATGAGCAACATAGTGAATAATCACGAGTTGCGTGGAGAAGTTTATGTTCTCAGAAAGATGAACATGAAGAACATTATCTTCATCAAGAACAGTGGTTGTCTAGTGTCGTATATTTCAAGTTCTCGTAATAGTTCATTAGTAACGCATATCTTCATTTCGCAACACCTTCTTTGTTAACAGGAGTTTGTAACGCTCAACCATCGTTGCAAATTCATTTTTTGCTTTTATTATTTTCTCCATTTTCACCATTGTAAGCACTTTTTGAGCAATAAAAAGATTCTTTTAAGAGTGTCTACAATATGAGGAGTTAAACCCCATCACCGGATAACAGAGAAACCAAATTTCACGAATGCGGTAATTATATTAATTATTTTTTTATGACTAATTGCGTAGTTATGTAATTCCATTTTGATTATCATTGAATAGTTGTCATCTCAATAAATGGGTTATGCTTGCTTAAATGTTTTGATATCCCATACTTTAGATTTACAACCATTACTTTGAAAATCTACTTTTAGGCAATGAATTAAAGTCAATGAAACTTTATATTATGGGCTATTATAGTTTAGAATTGGTATTTGAACTGCAAGAAATTGAAGTCTGGTGGAATCCTGAGTCCCGATCATCTCTTCATCTTGTCAACTTTTGTATATATATTTTCTAATTTTTAGTATTTTCCATTATTTAAGCCTAAAATCAATTTCAACAAAGTCCGAGTGAACGACAACCTATTTACCACTATATAAAAATTTGATCAATTTTGGAGCTACTTGGGGAGCGGTTGTGGAATATTGTAATTGGTATTTTGTACATAGTTATTATTATTATATTAATAATAATAATAATAATTAATTTATAAATATAATGATTACATGTCTGTGTCCATGACAACATCGGTGGTAGGCAACCGAGCAACAAGCTGGGTGCAAATACCCTTTTGGATAGCAATGCCTAGCCTATGAAAAAGAGAACCGCCTATCTTAGAGTTGGGGTCATGACTAATGAGGCAGTTCTTCGATCTTCTTATAAAAGTAATAGTGTCTTCCCCTAGCTACCCCAAGGTGGTAAAGGCCAATACACCAAAACCGTATCCGTGTGTAGTGCATTTGTCGAGGTATTTATGGCATTTACGCGTGATAGTTCTTTGAAATAGCGTGTCCCTGGAGTGAAGTTGCGCGTCATGGCAGTTGTGAAAGGTGAAACACCGGTAACATCCAAACAAACAACTTTCCCATTCTCCCAATTGTGGACAAGAAGATCTGCCGGCTTCAATTCTTTGTTGGAGTTGGAAGACAAACCCAAAGAGGCTTATTTCTGTGCTGGAACACCAGCTTTATAGCACATATCGGCAAAGACATCTCTAAAAAAATTAATAATCATTATTATTATTATTGAAAGGTAAATATTTACACAGAGATGACTGGGAGTTGCGCAATAATCTGCGCCCCAACCCCTTTTTGAATATCCAAGAAACTGCCCCATAGCCCATGCACCTATTGGCAGTTCGTTTCTTTGATGCTGTTAAGAAGACTATCAACAACACATTCACCTTGTCGGAACGTGACTCCATTCTATGGCAAAGCAACAGACTACCTCATGCGCAAGATTATCTTAAGGCCATTCCCATTTCTGGACTTAACCAAGCCATTGGACCCCATTTTTTCAGGTCTGTGCTACAATACAGGTTGGGGATTCCTATTTTTGTTGAAGACATTACATTCCCCTGTTATAAAAGATCTATGGATCAGTTTGGTGACCATGCTATCCACTACGCCAGCGAGGTTGGTCAGAAATTTCGACATGATATGGTAAGAGACTTGCTTGCCGACATATGTTACAAATATGGTATTCCTGCCAGAATAGATGCCCCTTTGGTTTTTCTATCTGATAGGAACACTCCACTTAGACCAGCCGATATTCTGATTTATAATTGAGAGAATGGCCACAATGTATGCTTCGATGTTACCGGTGTTTCGTCGTTCTCTAAAGGTGGAAATCATAGTTACACGCCTGGTCATGCTATTTCGGCTGCTATTACTCGTAAGAGGAACAAATATGCGGAAAAATGCTTGTCTCATGGATACGGCTTTGGTGTTTTAGCTTTCACAACCTTGGGTGAATTAGGTGGTGATTTTGTTGTCTTGTTGAAAAGATTGAAGAATTGTATGGACAGTCGTGATGTTAACAGCAAAGCAAGAGTTTCTCTTTTTCATAGGTTAAGTATTATTATTATTATTATTATTATTATTATTTTAATATTTTTTATTATTATTATTATTATTATTTTTTCTTCTCGTACATAGCTTATTTTTTTCTTTTAGTTCTTTTACGTAGCTTATTTGATTTTTCATAGGTACCTCGGGATGAAGAGCGCGATTGGAGTCAACAAGCGGCCTAAAGTAAGTACTTGATATTATCGCAAAGCTTTTGCAAGGTGAGTTGGTGACTTGTTGAGAATTACTTTGTACAATGGTTTCCAGTGAGTTGACTTCTTTTATAGCTTTTTGGAATCTTACCAAAAGAGCCGAGGACAGAGGAGTCATTTGATATTTCACACGAGGAGTATGCGTATGCACCTTCTCATTATCAAGAACCTGCCGAGTGTGTAAATAATGATTGGAATTATTCTTATAGGTATGATCATTCCGGACCTTGTGAAGGTTATGATCATTACCAACCTTACCCTGGTTATGAGCCACAATTTGTTGATTCCAATTATTATTCACACATTTCCCCGTCATGAGTATGAGAGAGATGATCAATCTTCTTGTGACCCATCCGCATCACAACTACTTTGTTAGAACGCCTCAATATTGACATTGATGAACATACCAAAGCTAATGAGATATTTTTTGCCGAGCTTAGTAAAACCCATGCTCATATTGCTCAACTTGCTGAACAAACTGATTTATCGATTACTCAACTAACGCAGTCGGTAAAAGATTTTGGTCTTATCGAGGAGACAAGTTCTAATTTTTCTAATACTC
Organism: Papaver armeniacum; assembly: GCA_023531295.1. Classification (NCBI taxonomy): domain Eukaryota; kingdom Viridiplantae; phylum Streptophyta; class Magnoliopsida; order Ranunculales; family Papaveraceae; genus Papaver; species Papaver armeniacum. Next base: position 12,794 of record JAJJWW010016319.1, read on the forward strand.
TTGATATTTATGATGAAACCGCTTTAACTAATGAATAAATGTGTATGGAGAATGATGATGAACTTGATAGTTGTGATCATAGGAATATAGATATTTTCATACCAAGTGAAGGTGGTGTATTTAGTCCAACTACTGATCGTGTTAATGATCACGCGCCTATTCAACATGATGAGTTTAGGATTGAGGACACCATTCTTTTAGAGGTGTGACATATCAGTGCTATAACAATGATGCTTATGAAGAATGTGTTAATTCAGCGGAAACTGTGGTTAAGTCTAACGACTGAGAGACATTACACTCTATCTATAAGGTTACTTCTAATCATCTTTATTGTGATATTCCTATTGATTCCTTGGTTGACGATGATTATGATGATGATGATTTAGTACAAGTTTGCAAACCTAGTGGAGAAGTTAATAACACTAGAATTGTTAGCACAACTATTCGGAAGATTCCTAATTTTGGATTAGAACTGCGTGCTTCTCCAGTATTTTGCATCTCGTGACTTCTCTTTGACTGTGCATGACTCCCAGATCGTTTCAGTTCTTAACTCTAGCGAACCCTTTAACTCGGTTTTTTTTGATCAAAATGATGCATCCTTTGCAAAAACCAAGTTCGGGGGTGGCTCTTTTCTTTTGATAGTCTCCATATCTTTACGTTTCTACAACAAGGATTTGAGGTTGTCATTGGTTGTATATATTGTGCGTTGGGTTGACCCAAAATATTTAGGTTGTTGATATATGAAGAATCTTGTTTGTATATTCTAGTTAGTATGTCTATGTTCTTGTTTTATTTTTATTTGGTTACTTTTTGCACATCATTTTAGAAATTTCCCATCTTATTTCTACGTTGGATGACTCAATTACATTGAGGACAATGTAATATTTAAGTGTGGGGTAGTGGCATTTTCATTAGGAATTTTGATTGAAAAAAAAGAAGAAAAAGGACCAGCTGTTTAGCAGGTCTAAAAAAAATAATAATTTTCTATTTTTTTTAGAGTATTTTCTATGACCAGCTGTTTAGCGGGTCTTTTTCAAATTTTCATTTTATGACCAGCTGTCTAGCGGTTTCACAATTTAAAAAAAAAGTGATCAGCTGTTTAGCGGTTCTTTATGTCTAGTTGTTTAGCAGACATCTTTATTTACTGTTTAGTGGATCTGTCTCATTTGTTTAATCGACATCTCTTACCACTGTTTAGTGGGTCTATCTTGCTGTTTAGCAGACAACACTTCATATCCAGCTGTTTAGCAGATATATTATCTTTTTGTTTTGGTCGGGACTAGCAAAATGTAAGTGTGGGGGATTTGATAAGCACGTTAGTGAGACACAATTATACCCATATTTACACTAGATATGACTCGTTATTGGATTAATAATGTTGTTTTAGGCAGTTTGCAGGAATTACAAGTGAATCCAATCACCGGAAAAATAAATGACTAAAAAGAAGCTAAATTGGTGTTTGCGAAAAGAACAACCAAAATGCTACATAATGCACCCAACAGACCGGGCTTAAAATGTGGACTGACATGTTCTTTTATGGTACTGGAAACTATTTTTGGAGTTTGCGGCTAAAAACGTCAAAGGGTCTAGTTACGGCACTAGAATGAGAAATGTGGGTGCTAATCGTTTCTTCATGTTGGCACCATTAGGGCCATCTCACTGCTTGAATATTAATATGTGAAGAAATGTTCCGGAGAGTAATGTGTCAGTAGTGGGTTAAAGAGTGACTTGATTTTCCGAGCACTTGAATCCACTAAGAGTAAACAAGAAAGTGGGACGTGTCTACATTTTTCACATCTCATTTCTCGTGAGGACCCATGTTACATTTGAATGGAGGGGTCCAGGAGAGATAGGGGTTAGAAGAGAGAGAAACCGAGTGAGTAATCACGAGTTGCAGGGAGAAGTTTTTGCTGCTGCAGAAAAGATGAACATGAAGAACATTATGCTGTCAAGAACAGTTGTTGTCTAGTGTCGTATATTTCAAGTTCTGTAACGGTTCGTCAGTAACGCACATCTTCATTTCGCAACACCTGCTTTGTTAACAGGGAGTTTGTAACGCTCAACCATTGTTGCAAATTTGCTATTTTTATTATTTTCTCTATTTCCACCATTGTAAGCACTTTTTGAGCAATAATTTTTTTTTTTGAGAGTGTCTACAATATGAGGAGTTAAACCCCATCACCGGGATAATGGAGGAAACCAAATTTCACGAATGCAGTAATTGTATTAATTCTTTTTATGACTAAGTGCATAGTTATTTAATTCAATTATGATTATCATTGAATAGTTGCCATTTCAATTGATCGGTTATGCTTGCTTAAATGTTTTGATATCCCATACTTTAGATTTACAACCATTACTTTCGAAATCTACTTTAGGCAATGAATTAGAGTCAATGAAACTTTATATTATGAGCTATTATTGTTTAGAATTGGTATTTGAACTGCATGAAATTGAAGTCTGGTGGAATCCCGAGTCCCGGTCATCTCTTCATCTTGTCAAATTTTGTATATATATTTTCCATTATTTAAGCCTAAAATCAATTTCAACAAAGTCCGAGTGAACGATAACCTATTTACCACTATATAAAAATTTGATCATTCCACTTACGTTACAATATCCTCGGTATAATCAGGGCTAGACCAATGTTCGATAAATGCGACAAGATTTAGATTATACTCTTCTTCGGTGAGAGATCAAGTCAATGACTCCCATTCACCGGAGTAAGAAACCCATTTAGCGTGATTTATAACTTATTGTTTATCGAATTCCTCTTTTGTATCCACTTGTTCATCTTCCGGTAGCTTGCTAATCTCTTCAAATGCTTTCCTCTTTGGTAGACAAATTTGAAGCTTGCACATATTCATCACATTACACCATATATGGAACATACAAAGCATATTATGTGCTAATAGGAAGACTCTATCTATTGAGTTCATTAATGCTACTTCATTGTCCGTCACTATAACCCCGGGGATATCATCATCTCGGTAGATGGCCTTCAATTGTTGTAGCGCCCAAGTGTAACTTGGTTCTTGCTAATTCTTTAGAAAATAAAAAGCAATGGTAAACGGTAACTTCGTCGAGGTACGACCAACAATGTTTAACAACGACATCTCGTATTTGTTAGTCTTGTCATGGAAGCATTGAGCCAATTGGACACTCTTCGTATGCGCAATGAAGAGATGCATTATTTCTTCTTTCGGACCTACCTTCTTTTGAACCGCGTAGCCTCTCTCTTGAGCAAAAAAAAAACAATTATTGTATCACTTGTCTATCCTTCCATTCATTCCTTTTAATTATCTCAATTGCATTGTAAATGGTGGACAACGATGACACGTTATCCTTGTTATCATCCTTTAATAAGCGAAGCATATTAAGTGGTGAAATCCCCATTCTCATATATTTAGCTATGTTCTCAATTTCTTGAGGAGTGAGCCTTGCGGCCATTGAATGTCCTTCAAGATGCTCCGGACGAGGGTGGTTATGATGACCTTCCACAACATCCATAGATAGAACTCATACCTTCTTTTTACTGCACTTCTTAAATACTAGCTTGAACGGACATTTAATTTTCTTTGAGCATGTTGTGTTCTTCCTCCTCGTCTTTCCTTTATACACATAACCATTCCTCTTGTGACTAACATCGGGATCTCCACTTCTCTCACAAACCATTTCAAAACGAGTTTTGCTTTCTTTTCCATTCAAAACTAATACGCACATGGATTTCTTGGCATGCTCTCTAGCCCAATTCTTCGCATCAATAGGAAAGTCAACTACCAAATCATTGACATAGTGATGGGATGTATCTTCGAACAACATATCAACCGTAGAAGGTTGATCATCCATTGGTATAGGTTGGCATTCAATCTACAAGAAATGGAACAACATCAATTGCAATCACAAACAAGTTCGGGAACAAGATAATTTTATCGCAATAACCGAACTGCAAGTTCAGTTGGTAAAGCAATTTGACATGTAACCGAACAAACAAGATGGACTCAAAGAAATTGTGAAGTATAAAGTTCGGTTACCTGCCATTTTTACTAAGTAACTGAATATCTCTCTGTAACTTTAAGTTCGGTTAGATATGTTGTTGGGTTAAAGTTTGCGAACCCAACCGAACTTCTTACACTTGGTATAATTTTATTTTATGTTAAGTTCAGTTAGATATTTGGTTGGTATGAAGTTTACGAACAAACCGAACTTGGTACACTTGGTAAAATCTTATTTTACGTGAAGTTCGGTTAGATACTGGTTGCGAACAAACCGAACTATACTCTGTAAATCCTTTCAGATGTGTTCGGTTACCCGCGTGTTTGGAAAAAATAACCGAATTACACTTTCAGATTGTTCGGTTACCTGCGTGTTTGGAAAAGTAACCGAACTACACTTTCAGATGTGTTCGGTTACCCGTTCTTCATATAAGGTAACCGAACAAGCCCAAATCTACTTAAAATTTTTCATTTTTTTGAAAATTTGGAGCAATTCAACCAACATTATCTAAGTTTAAAGCATACCTGGGTACCCAAATACTCTTCCTCCGGTTGTGGTTGGTAAAATCCATCGTTTTCATCTTGAGATTGAGTTTGGGGAAGAATACAATAACCATCTAAGAAATAACTCATATCCGGGTCATTGTGAAGATTAACAAATACTTTAGGAGAGGAAGGAGATGAAGATTCAGATGAGCTATCATCAATTGAATCATCACTTGAATACTCAAGCTTAGTGAACTCAATTTTTTTTCCATGTTTTTCTTCTTTATCTTCTCTAACTTTACTCTCTCAATAATTATACTTCTTTTTTAAAAAACTCATCCCATCTGATTTTTAATCTCACTAATTATCTTTAACTTAATCATTTCACTAATCATTATATTAACTATTATTAACACTAACTAATCATTACCCAAAATTAATCAGGAGGGTAATTTAGGTATTAATATAAATATCTAGATAAGGGGTGACCTAGATTTACTTCTAATGTTTTACACAAAATAAAACAATGCCCCCCCCCCCAAAAAAAATAATCATGGTCCGAAAAAAAAATGGTTCTTTTAGATCAATGAGAGCCCACCTATCCAAGCACAAAATAGTTTTAGATCAATGAGAGTTGGGCCAAGAATTGATGTTTCCCAACCACTTAGATTTGGTGTTCATAGACCATAGGGGATTGATTTTGAATCCATTACTGCCAAGATTATCCCGCACATCTTTGCCACATGCTATGCCATAACAGTGAAGATTGTTAGGACATTTTTCTTCTCAATCACCTTATATGCAAGCACCAGCACAACCTATCAACCACACATCCACAACTTCAACCTCTTGAAGACCACCGTCGGCCCGATGGAGAGCGGTTCAACATCGACATGATCCAATGAGATGGTGATTGGAGCTTGGACACAATGCTCTCATTTATTATGGAACATAACTCATTTATTTAAGTCCCGAGTCCAGACAGTTTTATCGACTCTGATGCGAATCCAGACCCATGTATATATCAGATCTCCGTGCGTCTCGGTCGGCCCTGTTGGTACTCTCTCGGTCCCTATTATAGTTGGATGCGTCTTTGTCCCACAGCTTTGTGGGATCGCTTAATAAGCAAGCATCTTATTAAGCGTTAGATCATTTCATCAACGGTGGGATTAATACGATTAGGTTTTATCAATATTATACACACTGCTTTACATTTGTTATTAGGACTAGGTCCTTTTCAGTTTTTTGCATTGGATACTAGTCCTTCTTCTTCATTAATCTTTTCTGTATATCAAACTTTCATTCTCTTTTTAATTCCATGGATACCGATAGTCCGACCGAAAAAGCCAAGTATCAAAGGAACTGACGGAGGTCGGACTAAAGACCTCTAGTAGCGGTGAGGAATTAAATATAGTGATGACGTATTTAATTTGATGGATTTTGATTTAGATAATCTGATTTGGTTTGATTTGAGATTTTCTATATAAAAGTGAATAATGGGAGAAAAGGAATGGTGTTTTTTTTGTCAAAGAGATAAAAGATATCCATGGGTATGATAATAAACAAAGCAACGGTAGCTGGTTACCGGAAAGCAACAGGAAAGCAACAGGAAAAGATAAGGGGATTTACAGAGGGAAAGGGTGTTTTATCGATATGAAGAAGACTCCAGTTTTATATACATGTAGAGCACCTTCACCTAAAGGAGAGAAAAGTAATTGGGTATGCATGAATTCAGATTGGATGGAAAGTTATCTTACTACAATCTTCCTAAACCTACAAAGGTACTTTTTATTTATCATTCTTCTTCTTCTTCTTTCAGTTATTTTATAAGTTTTGTTTGAGATTTTGTACATGCCCTCTTTCTCTTCTTCCTATATCTGATTACTTGGAAAATTTGTACACTTTTGTTTTGCAGGATGAACGAGAAATTAGAAGAACTTGGTGTTTTTTCAACGAGGACTAGTGCGAAGCTCAACAACGACACGGTTTGCAGTTATTGAATTTGAACTCAGCTTTTCTTGAAAGAGGATTTTGGAAATTCTACAACTACTGATTTAGTTGCAATCCACAGGTCATTTGAACTATCAGAGTTTAAATTTACATCCATTACATATTAGGACTTCTTGGGACAGGTCATACTTGTGTTTTCGATACACCACACTGTAATACAATGGTCATGGTATTCCTTCGCATTATAAGGTTCAATATGGATGGTTACATGCAGCATTGTTGCACAGGTAATACCGATCGAAGATAACATATACAAATCTTGAATGCGAAATTATGGAGACGAGGAGAAGTTTACATCTCTACATAAATTCCTAACGGACAATACACTGCAAACCAAGCCTTCTTATAAATGATTAAAAGATGAAAGTGGAGTTACAGGGTTCGTCTTCCAATCATTCATATAAGCTACCATTTGATTCTTTTGTCGAGTTCGACCGAGAAAGGGACATAATATAAAATAAAAAAAAAGCGAGGACCTACTTCTAATAACAAAAATATGCTAACTGTATTATACCGAGAGAACTTCATCAATATTAATCCACCCGTTGGTGTGATGATCCAACGCTTAATAAGCTGCTTGCTTACAACACTGCTCTTTTGCAAAATCCCTTAGATTAAGAAATTATGTTGATTCCTTAAATATCCATCCACTTTCCCGTTTTAACCTTTGTCTTACTCCAAACACGATTATCAATGTATAATAAACATGGACATATAAAATAAAAACCCATCTTGGAATTGGTATTCCGCCTATTTAATGGGACTACAAAAATTAAAAGCTATGCTTATATATTAGGGACGGAGGGAGTATAATTTTATTTCGGGGAGATTCTCGATAAAATATCGAGGTGATTTTCTGATCGGCTTTTTCAATTATTTTTTTACATATAACTATGTGCATACGTGATATTCTTAAATATTTTCTCGTATTGATTTTGTAGATATAGCGATTATTTCATACACAACACCACTAACAATAGCAAAAATCTACAACAAGGAATGACCAGATACAAAGTTCTAAAGTACCACAACCAAGCACACTAGCACAGCCTACAACATCCGGATTATTGGTGATCTCGCGAGCCTTTTACCATTTCCGTCTTTCAAGTGGAATCTGCGGTGATCCGGATGAGCCAACATTCTTTTCTTTTAATAAAGTTCTGTCCATAGCTATTCGCCGTGATGATTACTACCTCCCTATTGTGGATTCATGCTCCACCGCGGAGACCCCTGCCTCCTTGCCTCACTGGGTAAAGTACATTCTTTCCAATCTCTACCCATGCGGCTATACTTCGATATTTGGAACTCCATGAAGTTATAAACACATCTTTTCATCGTGAAATAATTAGGTGTACGTAAGCGTGATCTTTTCCGGATTTATTCTCGTTGGGAGCCTCATGTTCATACTTTCTTCTTTGTATAGGGAAGCTAGTTGTGTTATTCAAACAATTAATCAGAGTTCTTCAATAACTCAATTACAGACACTATGCAATTAATCAAAGTAATTGTCTTTTCATTACATTGCAGGGAAGAGAAAACAGATATTAAATACCCACTCAGATGACCAATCAATACTAGATCTAAAAAGAGCCAATCAAAGAGTAACATATCACAAGGGTGAGCTGACTAGGAATGACATAGAGTGAATGGTACATCCACAGGACTGTAGTGAAAGAAAATAATTACTGAGTGTGGTATTGTTAATCATTGCTATTATCCCCCCTCAAGTTGGAGTGTGCTGCAAAGACCACCTTCAACTTGTCCCTGAGATAGCCAAATCTTGGTGCAGAAATCCCTTTAGTAAAAATGTCCGCAAGCTGATCAAATGTGTAAATGTAGGAAACCTGCAAAGCCTTAGCTTTGTACAAGTTCACGCACAAAATTAAAATCAACAGCCATATGTTTCATTCTACTATGAAAAGCTTGGATTGGCTGAATATGAGATGGTACACGATTATCACAAGCCAATGGAATGAAGATGTGTAGATCCTTGAGCAATTTAAAAATCCATGATAACTCAAGCTGAGAATGAGCTAAGTGTTAGAGCATTGCTCAGTCGAACTCGCATGCGTTGCTATCTTAAGCATGTTTGTCAATGTTAGTGATCAAAACTATAAGTCTTGATTTCTAGCCTACTATAGCTAAAGGTCTCGTACTAGGATAGAAATTGTAGTTAAGCTCAAGAACTCCATGGCAATCATCATACAAGACGAAGGACTATTCGAGGAATTGGTGGAACTTCATCGACTAAAAGGTATGTGGAGACTTGAACTTATCTATCACTCAAAAGTCTATTTACTATCTCCTACTCTTGAGACAAATGTCGTTTTGACGTATAGACTTTCATTATACATATTTGCTATTTCTAGCCGAGTTTAACTCGCCTATCTATTTCTCGAAATATGTGTTGGTAAGCTTTCGCTTTAGCCAAATTCATCTTTACCTAGTGACGAAAGTCATGATATGTTTCAATCACTTTGAAAATTGCTCTGACGAAAAATGATCTGTGAATAACGGCTATATAACGTTCTATGAGAATGTTTTAATGATTGAAATGAGAGTTTAGATTACATAACCATTGGTAGGATATAAGCATTGTTGTGGAAACACATATATGCATAAGTCCTTATTCATTGAACCAAAGTTTGCTAACTTTGTTGATCAAGAGAAATGGAAGTGGCGTGAGCCAAGTCCGCGAACTCAGTCCGCGAACTGGCGAAAGTTCTCGACCCGAGGATTTCTGCTGGAGTTTGTGAATTCCTTCCATGAGGTTAAGTCCGAGAACTTGAGTAGGTTATATCTAAAACCGGTTGTTCTTGAACTCATTTTATTTAAACTAAGGAATGCTTTTGCAAACCGTGGTTATAAAGTTCATGAACTGATTCGAGTGAATCAAACCGTTTTGCTTCGATTGTGTCTTGTGTAGTTACATAAGATCTAAGCAATTGAAAAACTATCTAACTAGTTCATCTGAGTCATTTTAACTAGTTATGGTGAAGAAGAATATGGTTGATATGAGAGTGATCATATGGCTAACCATTTGGTTGACTATTGTTGAACCAACAAATATTAATGTTTAGGTACGGTTCATAAACCCAAAATTAGAAATTTCATTTGTGTGTAACAAGCTTAGGTTTCGATCCAACGGTTGAGAAATATTAGCTTGAATCTAATCAGGTTTTCATCTAACGGTGAATATTGAATGCTTTGTTACCAAGCTAACATTGATTGCAAACCATGATTTGAAAGACTATATAAAGGAGAACTCTAGCAAGCTGGAAACCTAATCCCCACACCTTATATGTGATACTAGTTGCATAAGATAGAGTCGATTCTCCTTTAACGTTTGGTTTTTCTTCTTAAAACCGAGTTAACGACTTAAAGACTTCATTGGGATTGTGAAGCCAGGCCGATACTACTTTTCTTGTAGTTGTGTGATCTGATCTTATTGTTTCTATTATGCAGTACAATTGGAATAATTGGCTTGAGATTTATATCTCTCCGATAGGCAAGATAGAAAAGAAATCACAAACACTTTGTCTCATCGTTTGTGATTCCACAATATCTTTTTTCGTTGCGTCGATTAAGATTATTGTGAGGTGATTGATAATACTAGGCTAAATGGGTATATGACTAATTATCCATCTAAGAACGATAAGAAATTAGCTAGCTTCTGGAAGGAAACTAAAAGCATTTACCAAAGCATTTACTGTGAGGCTCCGTAATGTGTCTTATGTTGAGCACTAAACAATCAAATTTGATTATTTTCATGATTAGCTTTGTTGTTGTTCCGTAAGATATTTTATGTCGAGCATAATGGACTAAATTAATCATCTTATTTGGTTATTTAGTTATGACTCCATCATAATGGACTAAGTAACAAGTGGCAACTATCTACTGTGTGGCCAGGTCTCAAATGGGCTTGGGAAGTTTTAAAGGAAAATGTAAGGTGGAGTGTTGGAACCTGGTGAAAAAATTTTGGATCTGGTATGATGTTTGGATAGGTGATACTCCTTGGAGAATATAATGGGTAATTCTCGATTTTGCTAAACAACAAGAAGATAAAGCTAGCTGAACTTTTACTTGTTCCTCCTCATCCATCTCAAAATTTAGTTGCATGTAAATGGGTATATAAGATAAAACAGAATCCGGATGGTACCATTATTAGGCTTAAGTCGGACTTGTTGCCAAACGATTTCATCAAAAGAAGGTCTTGATTATACGAAACATTTAGTCATATAGTGAAACCTACCACCATAAGACTTGTCTTAGCTCTTGCGATTCATTTTGGTTGGTTCATGTGTGATGCGATCTCGAAGTACTTGAGCACCATTAAAGAGTCTATGATGTAGAATTTTGTGTGCACAAGTACAATACTTTTGTCATAAAAATCCTCAACTTGTAAAGATACACCTTTCAAAAGGAAGCCCATACCTTCAACATTTCCAAGGCGACATATTAACTTCAGACGATGTAATGCTTTGAAGGAAGATTGTCAAAACATTCATTTTTTCCCAAACTTGAATGTTCGGTGGGATTTAATCCACATGTTAGACTATAATGAGTCAATAACTTTGACAATGATATGTTGTAATTAAAAGCATACCTCACGTTTTGTGGAAAGATACTCATAAAAGTTTCCATGAGTCAGAGATGTAATTCTTGCTCCAGTAGTATTGATACAAAGTAAATGTATCTACCTATAATGGGACAAAGATGTAATTCTGACTCATACCAAAGAGAGTTCCGAATCTTGGTATAAGCATTTTCATGAGAATGATACAAGCGTTGTAATGCAAGTATCATATATTAGTAGTCAACTACAAGAGATATATGGAGTTTAAAGAAAAACGAACACACTATATTCTTGGAGAAGGTCATGCCCTAGACATCAACATTAATGGTAACAAGAAATTTGCCAAGTCAATACACTTACCTTTTTTTTTCTTACCTTTATTCAATCGAATTCGTATGGTTATATTCTATATTTTGATCCTAAAATGTTGTCTACATGATAGTTTGACATATATTCATTAGCTAAAATAAAGAATTATTTTTTTTTTTTGCGAAGAATTAAATTCATTATCTGCACTTATGGAATGAAAAGTATATAATTTTCATGAGATTGAAATACTCTAAAGACCTTGAGATATACTCAAAAGTACTTGAGTTATAAGGATCATTCGTACATTATGATGAAAAGTATATCATCTTCATGAACGGTAACACTCTAAAGTAAATGAGATAGATTTTCTTTTGTTACGTAATAAGGTCACACCACTTATTACACGAAACTCTTAAGGAATTTAAATTAGTTGTTGAAATATTTCCTTATAATGTGACTACAAGGATTGGATCATCGGGAGCTCAAAATTTGTTTTTAGGATAGAATAAAGACGTCGCAAAATATCTAGATGTCTGAGAGATAATCACACCTTGTTAAATTCACAAGTAAGCCATGCAAATGGATATCATGTGGAACATCACAATGATGAGAATGTAATTGATTGCATCTTTTATAATCTCTAATATATTTGGAAGGAAATATATTTTAGAGAAACTAATGAGTAAATCTAGTGCAATGTATTTCACTATAATATTTGGATTATTGAATCCATATTGACTCCGACGATGAAATGTTGGGAACTGACTCATACATGCTTTGGGTATAACCATAAAGCAACTTTGGTTGTGACATGATGATTGTTTTGAAAGAACTCATACAAATATCACTTTATTTGAGTGAACGAAAATGGGAAAAAGATTGACAGAATGCAAAGTGACGGCATATCTCTCAATAAGTGTTTTCTAAAGTACTAGATGCACAACCCCCCTTCACATTATGCTTTTAAGTAAGGGCATATCACTCATTTCACAAAGTCTTCAAGTAAAAACAGATTGGGACCATCCTAAGATGCAAATGGTAAAAAAAAATTACATATTACAAAAAAAAAAAAAAAACGAGGTGAAATTTAGAAAAACATTCATGCAGAATGCGGACCATTAAAGTGACTTATGGCTCTGGTGAATGTTTTGACGTTTCGAACTAGTTATAGTTCACAAGAAGTTTGCGTTTGGAAAACTACAAGCACATATTATACATATAAGGGCTCGCCACCACTTTAAAATGCTAGCTAGTGCACATCAAAAGGACTTGATGGTTATTGCATGTTTAATAGGATATGTAGAGTATCCTATACCCCGTGATCTCACAAAGGCTATCATCAAAGGTTAAAGATGGTGCCTAAGGAATGCTTATGCATACAAACCTACCCTTAACTTCTTGGGGGAATATGCAATATTACACGCATCTTCACTTATTCGTTTTAGACCCACAATTGTCAACCATTCATTGCGTACCAGTTGGTAGCTGGATATAAGCCTGACATTTTTTTTTCTTACGCAATTTTGGTTGCACTATATATGTGCCCTTACGACTCCACATCGTACTATGACGGGTCATCAAAATGATCAAGTGACTATGTTGGACAAGAATTTCCAACAATTATCCGCATTTTTAAAACCTTTGGCAGGAGATCTCTTACCGCTAGATTTACGGGTTGTCATTTTGATGAGACAATCTTCCCGTCATTAGGGGGAGATAAGAAAAAGTATTTTCTAAGGGAACGACATGAATTTTCGTGGTGTGTTACCACTATGTCTCATATTGATTCTAGTACTCCACAAATGTAAATGTGAAGTGACAAAGAATAATCAATTTTCAGAATGTACACTAATGTCGCTAAAGTGATAAGATCACACATACCAGCTGCAAACCTATCTGCAAGGTTACAAATCCTCAATAAGGGATATACATCATAGACTAAAGTGTTGCAACTACACTTAGTGGAAGTGTGGTTAAGGCCGTGGCTCCATAAAGGAAGATGGAGAGACCACCAGGTTCGATCAATGCTCACCTAGAAAGGAAGTAGATGAGTAGCACAACCTATAATTTGTATCATTAGTGAAATCATCTCATTTGATTGTCTCTGACTATGTCCATGAATCAAAGCGGAGGACGCTCCGAAGTTTAATGATTCCAGAGAACAATGAAATCCTAAAGGATTGTGAGAACACACACGAGTCAATGGAAAGATCGTGCGAGCATATTAATGATTATTTTTAGGGATAATTGGACTTTAGTACTTAGATTTTGCCCAACACTAGGTTTTGGTCTAACATTTGTCCAACGTTAGGACTTGGTACCTGGACCGGATGTTGACTTGAATTGACTCAGTTACATATTGACTTCTGTTAAGAAATTAAATAAAACGAAAAAAACAAAAACAAAAATAAAATTGTTAGATGAGTTCACTATTTTACCCCTTCACTCTCCTAACATTATAAGCCATCCAACGGCTTTAATAGACTCATTTACTCTACGGTCCAGATCTAATTCATTACCCTAACCCTAACTCTTTCTCTTCTTCACTCTTATTTTTCCGCCCGCCTCTGTGAAAAATTCACTCCTCCCAATTTCATAATCTCCACCTCCATCGTCTTCTTCTTGCATAACATCATCATATCCCCGTACCCCGACCATTGTCACCTTCCCATCATCATTATCCATACCTAAACTATAATACCTTCACCAACTGATTACTCATGGAACTCCATGATTAGACTTTATACTTTCAATGAGTTTCCTTATTTTTGTACTCCGAAATGCTAAATAATGACTATAAACCAAGTAATTTCACATATCCATCGATGATTTGTTTGTAAATAATTTTTTGATTGGCATGTATTGCAAGTATTGATTCTGCACAACTTGTGCTTGACGAAATGCCTGAAACAGATGAAGTTTTTTGGAATTCTATCATTTCGGGTTATGTTAGTTTGGGGGAAATGGAAAAGGCAAGGGTGTTGTTCGAGGAAGTGCACAGTTAGCAAAAATAATGTTGTTGTTGGACGTCTTTGATTAATGGGTATGGAAAGAAAGGGAATTTAAATGAGATGTTTTCCTTGCTTTTGCAAATGCTCGTTTTTGGAGAAGAAGATGTTGAACCCAATTCTACAACTAATGTTTGTCTTTTTTTGCATGTTCAAGTCCTTAGATTCTAAAGTGGGATTTTGTGGGTTTCTTATAAACTAGAACTAATGAAAAAGAGGTGAAGTTGTTATCAAATTTGAGGAAGAACAACGATTGATCTTTAGGTGAATTGAGAGGTTGATGGAGGAAATTTATGGTGATAATAAGCTTTAACGGGAGGATGAACATAGAGTTTGCATCAATTTTGGTTTTAATCTAGTTATGAGAAAGTGCGAGAGAAGAGTAATGGGTTGATTGCCGTTCATGGTAATGGAAGGAGGAGATCTTCCGAGTTGCAAAATTGCAGGATATGCCGTTCATGAGTCTTTGGATTGAAGAAGGTTTATCGAGAGGATGGAGGTTGAATTGGTTTTGCATTGTTTTGGATCGAGCTTATTGCCGAAAAACCAGTCAAGGAATTATTCTTTTACTATTTCTGGTCATGGTGTAGAATTTTTTCAGGGAATTGTTTTGTAAATACTAAGAAAACTTAAGGGTATGTCGGTAAACTTTTAGATAATTACAATTGATGTTTAATAATTACTAAACAGAAGTTAGGACTTAACCTAGTCAGCTCTGGTCAACGTCCAGTCCAGGTACCAAGCCCTAACGTTGGACAAATGTTAGACCAAAGCCTAGTGTTGGACAAAACCTGAGTACTAAAGTCCAATTATCCCTTATTTTTATATATAATTGCTCAAGAAAATTGAGAAGTATGATATTTAACCATGCTTTTTATTATTTAATGTCAACAAAGAGCATATTTGGCCTACACAATCCAGGTAGAATTTGGTACTTTGACAAATATACATGTATTTGGTGTGGTAGTGCTAACCAACCAAGTATAAATCCCGTGGGACATACATGATTATTTGTCATATAGCACAATGGGAAGAATGAAGTCTCAAAGTATCAAGACTCGCCTTGTCGCGCGAGGTTTCTCACAAAGCCATGGAATTGTCCTCCGGTGATGAACGTTATAGAGTTCCTCTACTTAGTTAGCTTGGTAATTTCAAAAGGACTTGAAATGCAGCATATGTATATGGTTGTTACGTATCTCTAAAAGAATCAAGAGATAGTAGATATTTACAAAAGTACTTGATAGCCTTTTGTTTCCCAAATCAAGTGACTCTAAACCATAGAGCGCGTTTACAGTTAGATAAAATGCTCACTTATAGATTAAAGTACTCAGGCGGATGTGGTATACCTGTCTAAGTGGCTATTTGATTTGGAGGGGATAGACAAGTAAGTTATTTTTCCTTGTGTATTCACAAGAAAGTTCTTGATTTGGAATTGTAGCTATCTATGTCGATGGTACATACATGATGGTACTCTTGATGTAATAAGAGACCTTAAGAGCTATTTGAAATCCGAATTTGAGATGAAAAATCTGGGGAAAGCTCGACCGTAGAATCTGCGAGCTTGTGGTATATTATTACACCGGTTGCATATCTCTAAAGTTGTCGTGCAATTTAACAAAGACATGCATCCTGATAGGACTCCCATGATTAGTTGAAGTACAAAATAAGTAAATGACCATTTCGTCTAAAGAAAGATGACGAAGATGTGTTGGGATATGAAATTCCCCTATCTAAGTGCAATAGACGCATTGTTGTACTTAGCATAATGTACTCAACCAAATGTTACATCCTCAGTGAACTTGTTAGCTAGATATAGATCAGCGCCAACGCAACGTCATTGGAACGGTATAATGAACATAATCATATACTTAAAGTAACCACTGACATGAATTTGTTTTATCCGTGCAAAGACATAAAAAACGAATACTACAGGAACTGCAATCCAAAGGTTGTTGATTATGAAGGAAAAATAATATCTTCTCCAACGAAAGTAATCGGGGGGGGGGGGGATATGGTAGACTATTTTCTAAGTCATTACCGATATTCACTTTCGAAAAGTACATGACTAAAGGAACTATCTGGAACAACTCTGAAAGTAATCAGGGGGAGGATCCAAGGATATGATGTCGACATATTTTACTTCGAAATTGAAGCTGTGTTGTACTGTTTTTTTTCCCTTCGATCGAGAATAGTTTTTCCCAAAGGGTTTTGTTACTCGACAAGGTTTTTAGCGAGACAATACTAAAAACATCAAGTATGTTGAATATTGAAGACATAAAGATCGCGTTGATATTACTGAAAATATCTGAATAAAAGAAATGAAACGCGATATTCTATTAAGCAACATAACTTCTAGAATCAACAACATGGTCTTTTAAACATTCAAGTCACCAAAGTAAAGTGTGATAAACTCCTTTTGACTTCATTAGACTAATGAAAATTGTCTGACATTAGGGGAGCATCTAATGGTGTATTGAACTATTTTCCTTCACCGAGGTTACTTTTTCCCATAGGGTTTGTTACTCGGCAAGGTTTTTAATGAGACAACAACAAACAACGGGAATGTAATTTCCCAACTAAGGCTATTTTCTTTCCCACGAGGATTTTCTACCTTAAAAGTTGTGAAGCAAATAGTTAACTTCAACGGATCAAAGTGATCATCTGCAACGGATCACCTTTTGTCATGTTGTACTCTTTTCCCTCCGTCAAGGTTTTATCCCACTGGGTTTTCCTTGTCAAGGTTTTAGTGAGGCAACATATTAGAGTCCAACTATGTTCTAAGTTTGCTTAATATTGTACTCTTTTTATTTAGTTCAGGTTTTGTCCCTCTGGGTTTTATCCTAACGAAGTTTTAACGAGGCAATTAACTTAGACTCGCCGATCTTTGAAGATCGCATTGCATGTGATGAACTACATGTAAAGTACGAGACAACATGTAAAGTACTACATGTGAAGAGATGTACCAAGGTTTTATCCCACTGGGTTTTTCCTTGTCAAAGTTTTAGTAAGGCAATTGATTTCGGCACAAGTCATCAAGGAGACAATGACATTTGAAGAACTACATTCGAAGCACTATATGTGAAGCACTACATATGGAGTTCTATTTTTGAACCGCACAAGGGGGGTGTTGTAGGGCCTATGGCCCATGGATGTGCGGTCCATTAGATGACTAGCTTTTCCCTTACATGTATAAAGAACATTATGTGTATGTAATATAGTACGCCTCTTTATCAATAATAAGTTCTTCTCCTTCTCTAATTTTTACTCCAACAATTATTTGACATTAATTACGGTGTGTATAAACAAGGTTTAAATCCTCGTCTTTACAGTTTCGTATATGTAATAGCATGTCGAGCGATCATTGCTCTCGTTTGTAGGATGGAGCGGGAGTTGCAGTATTTTACCTGGGATCGAGTTGTTGTTGAACCTCAACTTGAAGCGGCGTATGCAACGCGCAATATTGTGAACGATCAGTGGTATAAGGCTCAGGGTGTTTATCAAGCATTTAAGACTTGGGATTTAGTTGTTCTTTGCTTATGAAAGCTGCTCGTTGTGTCTATGGTTTGGCTAACGACGAGGCTGAATGTTGTTGAGAGTGCTTTGCAAGAGTATAATGAAGTATTTTGGAGGATCGATCAATATATCAGACATACTAGTGAATTACTGCAAATTCTCCGCTTTTCCATTTCTTAGTGGGCCATGTAAATCGGCAAGGCTATATTTTTCCATTTTTTCATTCTTGGATAACTATGTAATTAGCGGGGTTGTATTTTTTTTTTTCGGAAAAGAAGATAACCTTAGCAAATATATTGATAGAACCTATTTAGGAAATCAGAAACCTTACAGGAATTTTTCAAGATTACATAATAATCGTTCAAGCTGTAGTATCTCCACCAATTCTTGCCTATCAATTCTATCCTTTCAGACCTAGAAACAGTTTCAAAGGACCTTATTTTCTCTCGCAAAGGAGAGGAACAAAAAACTAGGGCCAAACCGATTTTGAAATCAAAACCAGTATGTATCAAAGCACAAGGCAATGACTGGATCAAATCCAACCCACTGTTCATCAGAACATGTAAATACCATGAACTTGACTTTTTAAAATTTTGATTGCCTAAAGCATTAAGGGTAGAAATAACCCAAGTAACAATATCTAAATAATAACCAAAGTGTCTTGAGTAACAATAGTATCCAATGTGTCTTGAGTAGCAGTGGTAATCTGAATCCATCTTTAAGAATCTGAATCGAAATGAATTGGGCTGTGGTAACAATTATAGAGATATAAAAACTTGAAGATGATCTTGAATAACGAATTGATGTTGTCTTGGTTTCCATGACTTGAGTTGCTGCCATGCTTGTTGTTTCCAAGAAAGGTTTATCAAAATCATTTCGAGCCCGGATATGAAGATCTCACCTGAAAATCCGTCGGAGCTGCTGTTCCTGCCGAAAATATTCATCACCTAACTTGCTTCTAGTGATCAGAGAGAAACTCAAACATGATAACCCCATTACAAAGACAAGCACCATGAGTGAAAAAACCAAAACAATCTAAATAATCCTAGAAATAAAACATACAGCTGAAACAAAATATAATCTAATTAAAATTAGATCAAAGATAATCCATATAAGAAGAATCAGACGATATCTAGAGCTTCCAAACATAGCCGATCTAATCAAAAGCGCCGAAGTTGTTGCTGAAGATGTGATTTGTTTGTAAATCCGAGTTTTGTATCGTAGTATGCTATGGTCTCTTTTCTACAACGTATCCCTGGTCATAGAAACACTAACAACCCAAACCCCAACCAAACAAAATAAAAAAAAAATCAACAGCAAAAGATAAAAGAGAAGTGCTAACATAAATTAAATCATCCCATACAGAAGAATTAATGGTAGTAACGAAGATTAAGAGAGACTGGGTATCAACATAGTTCCATGGATGCTCAGATCTGATCCAAAGCTAGGTTTTTTGTTTAGAACAGAAGGAGAGGAAGGTGAGGAAAGAGAAAGACTAAAATGTTGGTCATTGGGGTTGTATTTGTTTAAATGTTACAAAGGTGAGGTGGTTGTGATTATTGGGGTCATTAAATGCCATACCATATTTTGATACGTAGCGTGAATGTGTCTTCTGTTAGGTTCTTATTTTATTTTTTATTTTTTTTATAGACGAAGGCCTTTAAAAAGGCTAATGATACCCCTCAACAATTGGCATAAACCGGATTTGAGGCACAAACCAGTACATAGTAAACTTATGTCAAGCTCATGAGCAACATAATTACATAATCTAGGTTGAAAAGTAAATATACAAGCTTCTAAACTTGAAGAAAATAACTGAATGTCTTTGAAAATAACATATGTCCTAGAATCACCATCAAACTTCCCACAGGAAAAAAGTTTGATAAGGTCTTGAGCATCACTTTCAATAATGATATGAGTAAGTTTCTGCTCCATTGCTTTCTTTAACACAACCCAAATTGCTCTTGCTTTAGCTTCAACAACAGACTGGACTTAAAAAACCATAGCAGCACAAAAGGAAGCTTTACTTGTAAAGTCTCTCATCACATAGCCCGCTCCATTGTCCAAAGAGGTATCATCAAAGGCACCACCAGTATTACATTTTATCCAACTAAGAGGAGGAGGCACCCATTTATCCAACAAACCAACAAAAATAGAGGTGTTAATGTTGAGTTTAGGTTTTCTAGTCAGAAGCATGGCTCTAGATCTATCAAGAACTGCTAAATGGGATTCCTTAGTGTTTTTAAAGACCAAATTGTTCCTGCTACTCCATAGACACCAAAGAATAGTAACAAACAAACTTTGGGATTCATCAGGTAACTTAGAACTAGGATCAATTAACCAGAACATCAACCAGTCAATACAAGTTTTATTACTAAAGGCATGAGTATTAACACGCAGAGAAGAGAGAAACCAAACACGACTAGCAAAAGGACATAAAACCGAAGCATGCATAACAAATTTATTAGGGTGAAAACATCTAGTACAGTCAATGTCATTCACATGCATTCTAGTATTGAGAAAAATCCTAGTAGGCATGGCATTCTTAGCAGCTTTCCAAATAAAAATATGCATTCTATGAGGAACTCTAAGTTTCCAAAAGTTCTTCCAAAGATTACTACAAGGGGAAGACCTAAATCCTCTAATTCTCAGGTACACAGATATTTGTCATTCTTTGAAAGATCCCAAGCCCTCCTATCAGGAGTGCACATCTGGCTTAAGGGGGTGATGATCTTCTTAACAGAAGCATCATCAAAATTGGTATTGAGTCTACTAATATCCCAAAACCTAGAGGTAGGATTAATAAAATAATTTTAGGGTCAGGATGGACAAGGGGGTTTGTTGTGGCAGATCCTAAAATTGGGATCCATTTATCACGCCAAGGGTCTATAAAATGCCCATCTCCAACAATCCATGAAATAAAAGGTTTAATGAATTTTTTGATAGCATGTAAGCATTTCTAGGTCCAAAAACAGGTAGCAGGACACTTAGTATTCAAAAAATCAGTCATAGGGAACTACTTAGCTTTAAGAATCTGAGCTAAAAGACAATCAGGATTTTCATTAATCTTCCAAGCATTTCTAGCAAGCATATCCAAATTGATCAACTCAACCTTCCTAATACCTAAACCTCCCTCAGACTTAGGGGAGCAGAGAATATCGCACCATAGAAGATGCAATTTTTTATCCTTAGAGTCTAGGGATTCTCCCCACCAGAACTTACATAAGTGAGAATCAATTTTCCAACAAAGATATGTAGGAATAAGAAAGGCTCCCATCTGATACAGAGGGATAGCCTGGCAAACATGTTTTATCAAAGTGGATCTAACAACCTAAGATAAAAGTTTATGAAACCAAATAGAGATTCTAGCATCGACAACCTGTAAAATACTCATATGATTTTTAATTTTAGAGGATTGAAAAACAATAGGAGTTCCCAAGTATTTTTCTCCTAAGTCTTTAGTATGAATATTAAGAATGTTAGACAAACGACGTTTTAAAGATTCATGAATTTTTTTACTAAACAGGATGCTAGACTTATCAAAATTAATCTCCTGACCATAGGCTAAGCAATAATTTTTCAAATAATCCTTAATCGTTTCAAATCTTTTATAGTGGCTTTAGATAACAAGAGGGAATCATCAGCAAACATGAGGTGAGTCATAGAGGGCATCTTTACACATTATAATGCCTTCAACTAGGCCTCTCCTAGAAAGAGCATCAATATAGGCGGACAACGCCTCAGAGCATATGATGTACAGGTAAAGAGAGAAAGGTTCTCCTTGTCTCATGCCTCTCTCAGGTTTTATAAGACCAGTAGGACTACCATTCAGAATAACAAAATAAGAAACAAAAGATAACCATTGATTTATAAGTTTAACCCAATGGTAAGATAAACCCAATTTTTGTAAAACCTTTTCAAGAGAAGACCATTCAAGCTTATCATAAGCTTTAGACATGTCAAGTTTTATATAGCTGCAATACCATTAGAACTCTTATGATGATTTACAACATAAATAACCTCATTAGCAAGAAGAATGTTATCAGAGATACTTCTCTTAGGAACAAAAGCACTTTGGTTTTGAAAAATAAGGTTGTTCATAAAAGGTTTGAGTCTATTAGCTAGAGTCTTAAATAAAATTTTGTAAATGAAGTTACAAAGGCCAATAGGTCTATATTGGGATACTAGCTCAGCTAGAGGAACTTAGGAATAAAAGTTATGTTGGTATGGTTGAAGACTTTAGCAATATGCCCAGTACAAAAACAAGTTTGGGTCATGTCAACAACAGCCTCGCCAACAATATCCCAATGTTTCTGGTAAAAAAGCGTCGTAAAACCATCATGTCCAGGGGCTTGTTTCCCTCCCATTTAAAAAACATCATTTTTAATCTCCTCAGTAGAATTTAGATGGGAGTTATCCTCATCAGAGAATTTCACAAGAAGATCTTGGAGGATATCATCCTGAAATTGTTGGGGATGGGAAGAATATAGGGTTTTGAAATAGTCTACAAAAGAAGTAGCAATATTATCTCTATAAGTGAGAATAGTTCCATAATTGTTCTTAATCCAACTGATGACATTTCTTTTCTTTTTTTCTGAAAAGAGTGACTCTATGGAATATGGAGAATTTCTATCTCCTTCCATAAACTACACTTCTCTTGATTTATCCTTATAGTATAACGCATCTAAGTTATACAAGTACTCCAATCTGGCTCTGATTCTAGAGATGGAACTAGATTCAGTTGGGTTAGAAGTTTGAATATCTACTAAGTCCTCCATAGTGGTTTTAATATTGGTCTGAATGTTACCAAAAGAGGACTTATTCCAATCACGAAGACCTTTGTTAGTACTAAGAAGTTTAGCTTTCAATTTAAAGGCAGGAGATCCCACAACATTAACAGACCAAGAATTAGCTATAATGTCTCTACAAGTAGGGTCTTCAATCCACATGGCCATGAAATAAAAAGGTCTAGGCATGCTCATATTATCATAGTTAAAACCAATATGCAAGGGACAATGGTCCGAGGAATCTCTAGGCAAGTTATTAACACAAATTTTAGGAAATAAATGTTCAACAATTTGATTTATTAGACATCTATCTAATATTTCAAGAATAAGGTCACTAACCTGTTGCATATTAGAGCAAGTAAATCTAGGACCAGAAAATCCAGGATCATGTAAATTAAAAGTATTGCAAAAATTCCTAAGGTATAAAAAGTCATAGTCTTCTACTTCTAAGCCATCATTCTTATCCTCAGTACCTACAAGAGCATTAAAATCTCCTACGCAGAAGACAGGTTCGTCAGGTGGTGTAGATGGTAACTGGCATTGGCTATCCCATAAGGCTTGTCTTAAGCTACTATTAGGTTCACCATATATAAAGTGGATATGACAGGGTTTGGAATGGATATCATTGGTTGTGATATAGATACCCCTCGAGATGAAAGATAAAACATTGAGATTAACCTCTTTTTTCCAGGCCAACACTAATCCACCACTTCTTCTAATACTTAGAACATTGAAGGTACATGGAAAACCCATATTTGCCAGTCTTCTAGCAGGCAAATCTTAATTTGTATCCAGTAAACTCGAATAAACCAACCACAAAAGACCTTATAGATTAATTTAATCGGAAACGCTCAACATAAGAAAACTTACGGAGCCATACAGTACTTTCACATAAAAGTACGTAGATCAGGGAAAGATCAATACTGCGGAATATTCAAAAGTTCATTCTATCTTTTATCAATATTTGCATAAAGACATAATAGACTTACTTTTGAGCATATATGAGACAACCATAGTTCACGGACGTAAACACAACATATCCCATAAAATATTTTTGCAATATATAAAACCAATAAAGATTAATACTGCAAAATCATCTTCCAAATAACTTAGAATTTAAATAAATAATTCTAAAAACATTGCAAGATGAAAATCGTTGGCAATAGCTATGTGTAATCACAATAATAGCTATTCCAAACCCTAGTTATCCTTCTTAAAACATAAGAATAAATTCTCATAAGAAGTTTCCTAAATAAAATAAAATCAATTTCTAAGAACCAAAGAACAACCACAAATCAAATAACACTTTCGGAACCCTCACGAGTTTTAAGACCCTTGAGCTTGTGATTGAAAACATCTACTGCTTCTAAGTTAAAGAAAAAATCTTCCAACACATATTTCGAGAAATAGATAAGCGAGATAAACTCAGCTCGAAATATCAAATGTGTATAATGTAAAAGTTTATACAGTTATACGACTTAGTCTCATTAGGAGATATAATAGAATAGACTTATGAGTGATAGATAAGTTTTAGTATCCACATACCTTTTGTTGATGCAGTTTCTCCAAGATCCCCTCAGTAGATCTTTGTCTTCAATCGATGAACGTCGTGAAGTCTAAATCTCAACTACACATCCTATCCTAATCCGAGACATAGATATAAGTAGACTAAAAATCAAGACTATAGTTTTGATCAACTAAACTTGACAAACAAGCTTGAGATAGCAACGCTTGCGAGTTTGACCGAGCAGTGCTCTAAAAAATATCACTTGGAGACATGAAAATATTATTCACTACTATATGAAAACTAGAGGTAAGACATTGAATATCTGGCTTTAGCGGCATCATGAGTCTAGAGATAGCTGGAAGAGAATATCTAGTGTGTACTTGATAATAGGATCCGAAATAACCGAAACTCTATATGATCAATATCAAGTATTATAGAGTTAACGTACTTGTGTATTTTAATTAATTATAATAACAATTATAATGCAGAAAACAAAGTAAAAGACACAACAAGATTTTGTTAACGAGGAAACCGCAAATGCAGAAAAATCCCGGGACCTAGTCCAGTTTTGAATACTCTCAGAATTAAGCCGCTATAAAAAATCTAATACCAACTTCGTATAGTTGAGACCAAGATGACTACCCATGGCTACTTAGTTCCCTCAGTATCCTAGAGCCTTCGACTTCTAGAGTCACGCACGTGAATAGCGAGTCATTTGGATCGTATTCCAAACAACAAAAACAGAATCTGTTTGGTAACCACTCTAATCAAAAAATTGTTGCCGAGTGTTGTAGATAAATTTGTTGTTGTTGTTGCGAATCTTGCTGACATTCAGTTTTTCAAGTTTTATTTCTTCGTCTTGTAAGCACAATGAGAAACCAGACAATAACCCAAGATGATGAAAAAATGTTGCTGAGGTTGAATTATGCAAAAGAATATTTTATTAGATATACCCGAGTTTCTTACATATCAGAATTGACTTCCTCTTCCGCCCTAGAAGAGAAATTACTCCATTATTACAAAAGAGAAATTAAAAGAATGAAATAAAAACTCTACTATTTTGCTCAGACTCCGGACCCCCTTTTTCCTTGTATCCACAGGGTATTTATAGCTTTCAAAGGAAACCACTTTCTTTTGCTATTTACCACTACCACATCATCGCCCAATGAGAATGCGCCACGTGTCAAGACAATGAAAAATCCTCCAATAAGAATGTGCCATGCGTCAAATAATATAATTCTCATGCATTTACAATTTTCTTTATTTGGGAATTATTTACTCTTTATTAACTCCAATCATAAAGAATAATATTATTTCCATACTCTTTATGTATTTATTCCCATCAATTACTCCATGTAGATTTCTTACTTAACACTTTTATTTTCTTCATTATAAATAAAATATCTCTAAATATATTTTTAATGTCTTGTAAATGATGTCGACATAATGGACTCCACACTCCCATATCCAATAATTTGACCAAATGAAATAATTCTCCATCTTCTTCCTTTTTGGGCCTAGCCCATTGAATTATAAATCACTTCATTTCCTCCATTTTACGAATATAATTCCTTACTTTAGTCCATCGAGCTTTATTCCCTTCAAAATATTCAAAACAAGTTTATTAGCGAAAAAATGAGTCCTAGCTAATGTAGTTATGGATGAAAATGCGCCGCACTTACGTGCTTATCAAATTCCCCCATACTTACATTTTGCTAGTCCCGAGCAAAACCAGAACGAAAATTTATCCGCTACACAGCTGGATATAGAGATGTCTGCTAAACAGTTAGACGAACCACTAAACAGTGGTATAGAAATGTCTGTTAAACAGCTAGACGAACCCCTAAACAGTGGTTGATAAATGTCTGCTAAACAGCTAGACATATAATCAGAAATACCCGCTCAACAGCTGGTCATAATGTGCAAGAAAACACCAAAAAGTTAACCGCTCCCCCACACTTAAATCTAACATTGTCCTCAATTTTTTAATGAAAGCATAATACCAAAAATCATGAGGAATCAATAAAGAGAGAAGTCGGAAATATAGTACCTGGATGAAGCGTAGCAGAACAAAATTCCACTAATGTACAACAAGAGTATGGGTTGCCTCGCATGGAGCGCTAAGTTTATTGTCTTCAGCCAGACTTTGGTAGAATTAGTCACCACATAAAATCCTATAGAAATAGTTGGAACAACTGTGGGTCATCTGAATCAAATAATGTTAACACAAATAGAAGAAAACTACAGCATACCAAGAAAATGAACCAACCAAATATACCCTTATTTGAAACAACTATATCTAGTTGTGGTTCGGGTTCAGGCTCTATGAAAGGGTCTAGATAAAATATTTTCATTGGATGTTTTTCCTCATAGACGGGGTTCGGAGGATCAGGTTGTAGAGTCTGGAAATACTCAAATAAAAACTTAGAAGCACATAATAATAACCCGAATAAATGGGGATCCTCTAAGTCAATCAAATTTGCCTCACACAATTGACCACAATGAAAATGGTGGCCATTTTTAAGAAAATGTGTCGACGATTCTAATTTCCTAAAATAATTAGGTTTAGTTCTAAAAACTATATAATGACACGTTTCAAATTGAGATACTCCCACATTTGGTAAATAAAATTTTGGTGGGACAACAAAGTCAATTATGGTATCATGGACCGGATTAACCACATCAACCAGATGATGGGTTTCTATCAACTGAGCTTCTTTTTGGACATAATTAGGTTTAAGAAAACGTGCATGAAGAGAGTCTTTTAATATGGTAGAGGCACATACGTCAAGTCCCAAGTTAGGGGCCTTTACAAGAGTCAAGGGTAAACCACGGGGAAACTGATATTTACCCCCAAACCTAGAGTTGTCAATATCCTTGGATAAACTAGTCACAATTTCCTTAATTTCTAAATTATCAGATTTTGGAAAATGGTCTTTTATTTCTTCTAGGTTGTAATCATGTAGTTCTATATTTTTATAATCCTCAGCAGAGACATTATTTCTGAATCGCTAGACTCTAAAATACTAGTCTCAGGATAAACTCTTTCCTCTAAACCATCATCAGCATCATAATCACAATGATATCTACACCGTATAACACAATTGTATCCTTAAAAAAATCCTCATCCTTTTGAATAGGTGAATAATCATTAATATTATTAGGATTTGAACTAGAAACAAAATTATCATCATAAGGCTCAATTGGTGTAACAATTTTCTCATTATTATGACTACATATTTCAAACTCTTCATCCACACTATCCTCATCATCATCATATGAAGATGGTTGAACCTTATCTAAACATGCAGTGTTTTCAGATCTAACCCCATCCTCTAAATTAGGTAAACAATTATATATTTTATCAAGGGTAAGATTGGAAACACTATTTTCGAATTCAAGTTCATTATGAGCAATATCCTTAGGTGCATTTTTGTCCTCATGCTTATTAAAAGTCCCCCATAGTTTATCCATCTTTATTTGAGATTCACATACAGTTTTATTGAACTTCTCAAGTGATTCCTGTAAAGAAAGGCTTGTCAATTAATATTGTTTGTGTGCACCTTCTAAGGAAAGAGCCTTATATCCATTAGGAATTGGTGGCAATTGTTTGATTAAATCCTCAAAGGATGGAGATCTCTTATATTGCCCATTCACCCTTTCATATGACTGGTGGACGTTCGGATAGTAATTGGGATCACCATGGTAAGATCCATAAACTTCAGAAGGTCGGTAGTGATCCCAAGTACTATCCACACTATGGTCATAGTACGTGTATTGTCCATAAAGATACTCGGTCGGATAATCATTCTATTGGTCTTTATAATACCAACTCGACATTTTCAGTGCACATGCAAATGCAAGGTCGACTAAAATTGGTGGGCTCAGTTTACCTTTAACAGAATATACCTACAGTCAAAGACTGGTCAATGGTACTGGCCAAGGTTTGTGGTGTTTCATATGATAATGCCCAGAGGGTTCACCTTACTAAACCACATGTTTTCCTAGAATCGGTGCAGACGATGCAATAATGTTGTGCACGGGTGCTTGTTTTTATATATATATAAATAAATAAAGGAAACAATAATAATAAAAAAATCTAACTAAACATACAAGAAAATCTTAAACTAATTATTTAAAAATAAAATAAAATCTAGGTAATAAAAGGAAATCTAGGAAATAAAAATAAGAACGCGCAATTGGGGGATACTAAAACTAATTGGGGGATATAAATTACTTCCCCCAACCAATAGTGTTTGCTAAGGGGTGTTTTTTGGGGGCAAAAATACCAAACTACCCTTTAAAACAATAAAAGCTAAATCAAAGAGCAATCCTCATGGAAATCCAAAGGATTGGGTCAAATCTCATAGAAGGACGACATTTTAGTCAATCAAAATTGACGGACCAAATCGGTTTGTCCGTTCACATTTCTTAAGTTTCAATTTTCCCTTCCAATTTTAGCCCTCAACTATGGTTAATAAATCAACCATAGTTACTCCTTATATCAGTTTTGAGTATAGAATGTTCATGAACCAGCACTCTCTTTGGTCTTCCCACAATCTCTTTTTCTCCCTGGCTCGCTCTTTGGTCTTCCTACAATCTGAAAACCCTAAATTGAGAACTCCATTCCCATAAATCTTTTCTTTCTCTTTGTCGAAGAAGAAGATATCAGATTCAGAGAAGCTTCGGATTCATTGTAGAAGAAAACGAAGAAGAATGAGGAGGAATTGAGAGGTTTTGTTGATTTGATTTGGAATAAAAATGGTTTATGGGAGAAGATTGAGAGAAAGAGAGATATTATTAGAAGGTGGAGAGATTGGAAATTGATAGAGGTGGATCATTTGTTGCTGATAGAAGGATTTCACAAGTATTTGAGAGACGTACTGTTATGGTTATCATTCTCCTTCTGGTATCTATTCTCTTCCTCAACCCTATTTATGCCCTAGTTTCTTCATTTTTCCATTCGTAAGACTGAATTTAGGATTTTGTTTTATTAATTTTTGTTGGTGTTTATTGATTTCTTTTGAAATGTTGATGGGAATAAGATTGAATTGAGTTTTATTGATTGTTAAGGATTTTGTGGAATTTGGTTTTCGTTTTGTGAAATTGGGGTTTTGGTGAATGGATCTGTGGATTTTGGTTCAGGGGAATGTTTATGCATTAGCTAATAGTAGTTCTCAACTTGTTAAAATGGATTTTGAGTGAAATTGAGATTACAGTTAAGAAAGAAATCTTTGATTCGGTAGTATTGGGTGTTGGATTGTTTTGATTCGGTAATGATATAGTAGTATGTAGGCGTACAGATTAAGTTTTTGGAAGAATGAAAATCTCTGGAGTTTTTGTAGAAACATGAGACAATAAACTTCAATTTTATTTAACTACTTTGTGTATTGATAGTTGGAATGGCGAGAAGAGGTGGTACCTTACCTAGAATTATGGAAGGTCTTCAACCTAGGCTGGTGAGTTTCTGTTTGCGAATAAAAATAATGAAGGGTTCAGGCTGTGTTTGTATTATATAGGAAGAAGCTTCACATATCTGACATATAATCTAATCTTCTATCATGAGTGATGAATGTCTAGCTAGGATAGAATGTGGTTAAGTTGGGTTTCGACTTGGTGGATGAAACCCTAAGCTGTCAGATACACAATGATTTTCAGTTCGCTAACTAAACCCAACTGATGATAACTGCCTATAATGGGTTGGACCATTTACATTAAAACTCGGTACAGTTTACAATCATCTGATTAAAAATCCTTTCCTTGAATTGGGATGCTGGATTACAATGAGAAGACCAAAATTTCTACTTTAATCAGGGTTGATGGCCTGGTACATCTAGTCAGCCAGGTCAAGGATAACATGTGTATCTGAAATGCATGTACCCATAGATTTTTAAACAATCAATTGACTCAGATGAACCTAGTCCAAGTATTATTCACTCGGGCAATCTTCTGATATTTGCTAATGCGATTTTTTAAATTGACTTGTTGCTTATGCAGTTTAGCTGGTATTCCTTCTTCTTTACAACCCCTCCACCCCCTATCCCAACCTCAAAAGTGGTTTCTTCCTTGTCATTGGAGGCGGGTGATGTACATGTTATATTCTCAATTAGATGTATCTTAGGTGTAGAAACGGTTCTCATTGTTGATATTTGTCTATTTTATATTTCTAGTTACTTTTTTGATTCCTTCAAATATGGTTGTTTACATTGATCTTTTTTAAGCTTTATCATGTTTAATGTTCCTAAAGACGAGGCAGATGGGGAAGTTCGCAAGGGAAGAATGCTAACGATTCCATGAGAAGCGGGGTTCCTACTAGCAATCAGAACCAGCAAGCCATTACTAGTGGCCAACAGATTCTACAGTCAATTGTAGCTCGAGGTTCCAATGCAAGAACGGATAGTACGGTGTATCTGATCATATTATGGGTTCCAGGCCATCGGCAGTCCCTGCTTCCAATAGTCAGTTTGATGCAGCAGGCATGATGTCTCAAGTTTTGAACATCCATACTTTGAATGGTCTATTGGAAGGGGTATCAGAGCAAGCAGGCATGTGTTCACTTGATTGACTGAGGGAAATATTGGATCAGTTCACAAGGAATTCTTCGATGATAAATATGATCAACCAGGTTGGACAACAAATCGGTGGTGGACAAGATCTTAGCGGCATGTTCTCAGGGAAGGGAAGGGGATAAGGTGGTGGGCTGGATTTAACGAGTATGGTTCAACAAATGATGCCCATTGTAACACAAGATTATACCACTGGAAGGGCCAGGTAGGTAAGTCCAAAATGTGGTGATATTGTTACTTGAGATATTTATAATGGTTGAGATTTAAAATTTTCTTATAATGGTAGCTAAGTCCAAAATTTGCTTCTTAGTTTGTAATGCATTCTGCTCAGGTGCATAAATGGTTAAGATTTAAAATTCGTGTTGGCTTTATAATATTATATAGACTTTTACTTGGTATTTGCAGGTAGCTAATGAAGTGGACAGGTTGCTTCCCAGGGTTGGATTCATGCCGTGCTTCAATTCACTCGTACGTCCAGACGATGAATGCATGTTTTCCCGTACCATAGATTCTTAATCTTCGCTGGAGTTCACTTGATTTATTTTCTCATTTATTGGTATGCCTATATTTGTTTTTCTTTACTTGCTTCTGCATCCACATGAACAATAATTCAATCAATGTAACAATTTCACCAGATATGTTCAGATCACCTAGTCTTTCTCTTTGGAGTTAACATCATACCAAGTTTATACGACCATCGAAATTAGTAGTCATTTAAATTTGTACTGCAATGGAACAACATACCCAATTTATTTTATGCGACCTTCTTGAACATAGTACCCAGTTACTTTTATACGACCTATACAACCCTCAGAAATATAATACATAAGCGACTGTTCGGTACTGCAACCATTAATAGCAGAAACCTAAAAGGAGGTTAAAGAATGCCCAAAACGATACCAAAGTGGTTCAAAAAAAGGATGGAGAATACGAAATGGAGTTACATAGATCATTAGCAATAGTGATCGTGAATCTTTACAACTGATGATACATGCCCAGGAGTCGTTCCTTCGATTTATATGCCGTCAAATTAAGATACCCATTATAATTTATAGTACTGTGAAATATCAGGTAGTTATTTTAATTTATACCACAATGTTAGTGACGTACCTAATTTATTTTATAGGACCGTCTAAAAGATAATATAGAAAAATAAACTTGGCGGCGGACACTATGGCCAAACAACTCGCTACTAGTGTTCATGATTGTAAATCTGAACACATTGTACAACTGGAAATCGCTTTCTAAAGATTGTTTCACTCCAGTACTCCAGCACTTCTTATGAATAAAGATTGTTTCATCATTTGCCTTGTAAATTCTTGCACTTCTGATGAATAAAAATTATTTCTCTCCAGCACTCTTAGCCCAATCTACCACAGGCCTGTGATCAAAGGTTGACAAATATGGTTATAACTACAACATTGTAGTAATGCAGTATGTCGGTGCATTTATGCACACGGCAAAAAAAAAAGGTTATTCCGCATTGTTTTATGTGCAAAAAAAAAAAAAAGCCGGGACAATTTCATAATCTGTTGCCGTTGGAGTCATCAGCACTGTCACAATATGACAGAATCAAGTTTGTCAAAGAATCACTTCCAACAAGATGCTTTTAAGATTGACTAATTTTATCCTTAAACCAACATTGAAAGCAATGAACAAACCTGACTGTATCCAAATCCTTTCCATTGTATCAAATGCCTCACCATCAACTATTTTCCCAACATCGGCCTGATTCCCCCCACCACCCCCCACACACACACGGTTTACCACGAGCACTTCGATTTCCTGAATTTCATTCGTACAGAATCAATATACAAAACTTAGATGTGAAAATGTAAAGAAGGAAATGGGGAAAATAGACGAAAAACTTACAAAAAATATGTTAAATGGAGGTTTCTTCATTTTATCAGAACCCTCATCACCAACAGTAAAAACTGTAACATCATGACCAGAATTTATATGACCGTAATTGTCAATTACCCATTTTAATTTATACTACCGACACACAAGCGTACCCAATTTATTTTATATGAGCTTTTTAAAGGGGTTTTCGATTGGTAGATCACTCTAGACGTAATTTAAATAAACGCATTAAGATTTATGAACTTATTAGGTTGATATTAGTAGTTAGACTCTTAGATCAAGGTCTACTTGCTAACGTTGTTTTCACACACAATTGCTCCACGGAATCCCTCCGCAAGGTCTCGTGTTTGCTACTTATGTAAAGAGTCAAGAAACGATTACTTATCCCCTAACTTTCACTAGCTTTAGATCAAATTAACAAATCAATTTAGCGTGCACTCTAAACAATCTATCAATCAATCATGAATGAATAAACATTCGTATTAGTAAAAACAAACGATAATCATGTGAAAAACTTCAAGATAGAATTGAAACAAAACTCAAATCATGTTAAGAACTAGGAATTCATCCTCAATCAATAATAAAATTAGCTACTCATGTTTTGAAATTCACACAAATAATTAAAGGGAGAATTTTTCAAGTTCACACAAATAATTAAAAGAAGAATTTTGAAAAGCAAGCAAAAACACAAGTGTTGTGTGTGTAGAGAGGTGTGTAAAAGATGTGTATAAAAAGATGTGTAAAAGTGTGTAGAGAACTTCTCTACTTATAGGCTTCAATGTTCTCCAAATCTTCCAAGGAATAGAATCCTCATTCCATAATAATTCAATTTCCAAATTAAAGTCTTTCTCATCTTCCACCTCTCTTTCCAAATTTGAGCCAAATTCTCCATCCAATTCCAAGTCCAAGTCTTCACACCCATGAGAAGAATCCATACAAAAATCTGCAAATTTTGGTCGCCGAAAATCTGGTATTATGGCCGGAATCCGGCCTGAAAAGTCTCCGTCGGTCACCTGAATTCTTCGCCGTCACTGGTATATTCGACGGAATATTCTGTCAGTCCACCGTTAGGACTAACGGTCAAAAGGGTCAAATCGTCTGTCAACGGTCAAGGGAGAGTCAGCTCAATTATTTGTCTTAGTCGAGTGAGTCAAATGCGGGTGGTCTGAGTTACTTTGGTCAGAGATGTTGCAGTTGTGCAGTCACGGCCAAGATGGCCCTCCTTCACTGCCTTATTCCCAGCCATGATGGCTATGCTCTGTAACTTGCACACTTAACCTGTAATCATTGTAGTGCCAAACCTGCAATTACCAGTACAACAACACTTGCAATCTTCAGTCCAGCTTACCACCACCTGCAACAGCTACACCACTCTGCAACCACACCAACATCTCCAACTCCATACTTGTGCACCTGCAACACTGAGTTCAAGCCATCCCTGTAACCTAACAAGCATCTCACCTTAGTCCCATGGTCATCTCCATTGTCCTTCTTGCTGGTTCCCAAGTCTCTTCTCAAACCCCTGCATTCAACTACGCCACTGTAATCCATACTACCCCATATTTGTCATTAAGCCATCACCACTTCATAAACAGCCCACAACAACCACTAGATTCATCTCTTAACACCCATTTAAGCTCTTAAATCACACCCCAGCTGAGAGCAACACCACCATGAGCATCTGTGTACAGCTCAACCTAACAGATTCGCAGCTAATTCAGTTACTTCAGCTGCAACATACCTCCTGCGACTGCGCAGCTGCTCATTCTAGCTTTGACAGCAAACACCACCCCTGTAAACCTCATCCATTACCTGCACTACTCAGCTCGTTCTTTCCTGTCTTCTCTACAAAACCCTTGATTACATTCATATCCAAGCTGCTCCTTATTTCTTAATTACAGACTCAAATTCCCAATTCATCATGACCCAACAACAGTCACCATTTCAATCTCTTTCTGCTACCAATCTCAGACTCTGATCGAACCTTTTCCTTATATCGAGTGCCAAAGACAATAACAGTATCACCTTCATCTTCTTATCCCCTCAAACCCATCACCTGTTGCATCTGTCTGAGTACATATCAACATCACCACCAGAACCCATTTCTGTGTTCTTCTTATTCGAACTCATAGAGCAGCAGCAACTCACTTCTTCTCAAGACTAACATCATCGTTAAAACGCATCCCACTAGCAACAACCATTCTCTCCAATCAATACAAACTCAAATTGAGTTTACCCATTCAATCACCACCACAACCAATTCTCGGTCGTCACCGTGAGACTCCCAATCAACTCAAATTTCTGATTCATGCCAATAAACCCATCGTGTTCGATTTTGAACAACAACAACGTCTCAATTTTCATCTGGTTTTCAGAAACAGCAACCCTAACTTCTCTATCGATTGAAATCATCACAAACTCGGATCGAGTTTACCCATCTTAAACTTCAATTTCAGAGACCACCAATTTCCTTTTGTTCTTCAGCTGACCTAATTATTCTTCTCAATTTCTCAATTTCTCGATCTCAATCTCTCGGTTCATCAGCAACCATGAAATTTACTCTCTAATTTTGATATCTCACTTCGATCTCTCGGATTCAACATGACCATGATTTGCTTTTCTTTACCATTTTACATTGTATGAATGAGAGAAAACTCTCTCATAGGGTTATAGATTGGGGATGGATATTTGCACCCGGGTACTTCTGATAAGGGTTAACCAAGTTTCAAGCCCCTTATCCTCAGCTGGTATGTCTTTAACACTCCTCCCAAAAAAGTTGCCCCTTAACCTTGACTTAGCTCCAGATAGTGTTCGCCCATGAAATGATAATTTTGCCCTTTTTCTCAAATTGGGTGATTTCTTCTTCTTTTCGTTCGTGCGACTCCATGGTAGCTATAAAACTCAAAACAAGCGTAAAATACATAATTTACAAGAAAAATAGCAAAGAAAGCATAAACAATAGATAGTAAATAGGATGTATTCTACACCCTATCAAATTCCCCCACACTTAGACTTTGCTAGTCCTCGAGCAAATCAAACTAAAAACTCACAACTTCAAAGCGTTCAAGCGTCACAAGCATCAAAGAGTTATGAGAACATAGAGTTTCGCATTCTAGTAATAAGAAGTTAGAAATACTAAAGAACATATTCTCATTCTTAACTGTTGAGTGAGAAATAACCACACCATAATGAGAGAACGCGTGTTTGAGAAACGATCAATAAGCATTTCGCCTCGACACGCCTCACCAAAAAGGATTTTATGATAATCGCACTCAAAAAGACGGCTTTTTATGGGTCACACATGTGTGCAGGTAGGAATGAAGAGAGAAATCCTGCGACACGTTGAATGGTGGGAAGGACAACTTCCGAAATATTTTTTAAAAACCCACATCTTTTAATATTTTGAAAAACCATTTTTCGGACGATCTCTAAAAAAAGGAAATCAACCACTATTATCGAGGATGAGATTACTTACTCACCTTCACATCCGATCGCCAATTATGATAACACCACTCTCACGGTATCCAATAGAAACGTCTTCCGCTCCTCGTCTTTATCTTCTTGGTCTTCGGCTTCGGTTTCAACTATTGGTGATAAACTCTCGAATTTCATAAATCCTTAACAATTTGTAACCTTTTACCTTAAATCCTTGTCGCTTGAAACTTCCTTATAAATTTTCCTTCCCCACGGCTTATTAACAAAACAAATATTTCTCTTGTTTTTTTTTTTTTTTTTTTTTTTTTGAAAACAAGAGAAATTAAATACAAAATAAACC
The DNA here is from genome assembly GCA_023531295.1 of Papaver armeniacum. Taxonomy (NCBI): domain Eukaryota; kingdom Viridiplantae; phylum Streptophyta; class Magnoliopsida; order Ranunculales; family Papaveraceae; genus Papaver; species Papaver armeniacum. The sequence continues at coordinate 49,189 of JAJJWW010016319.1, forward strand.
ATGGCCGTGGGAGAAGTATTTTACCGCTTGATTCTTCACAACTTGTATCGCCTCAAAATCATAAACTTCAACAATTCTCACCTTTTGATTTTCTTCGCTCTTGTGAATAAGTCTTTATACTTGGATATAGAATTACCTCATTATATTGTAAGTCCTCAACATATATGTAAAAATATGCTCTTTGTATGTTGCTTTACTTGAATATGAAATTTGCTCTTTTTCTCGTTCCGTTGCTCGTAAACCGTGAACTTTTTCAACTTTCCTTGTAGATTTTGATGTCGCTCCTTGTTGATGATGGTGTTATTTCTATGGATCCGTAGTTGTGGAGAGAATGGTGCTAACTGCAAATCGAACTACAAGAAGGAAGCTTTCATCTATAGATGTCACCCTCATGATTGACAAAATTAGCACTCAAGAGATCAAAGAGTAGTGCTTCTATTGGTGGGAGGTTGGGTAGCTCACCATTCTACCCGGAATTTACGTACGGTGACACACACTCAAAAGAAAGCTCTTTAGTAGATGGAAAAATTTCTGGTCGGTGCCTCACATGATATGAATACGGGTAGTCTCCACTAATGATTGATCAGCAACTCTAATAATGCATTTCTCCCTGCACCAAATTCGCATCACCGGCATGATTAAATCCATTATTTAACACTCAAACAAGCAAGAAATCCGAATGTAGTTCCCTAACATTTCCAAGTTCAATTATGTCGGTCAGAATTCTCTATGTAAACATACCTAGAAGTATGCTAGTGACTCTAAAATCTCTAAAAGTTGAAGGTTTTATGTAAAACTTTTTTTTTTTTTTAAACTTTTTTTTTTAAAAATACATGTTTAACCACTCCCCCACACTTAAACCTTACATTGTCCTCAATGTAATTAAATCCTCCTAGTAAAGTCAAGGTGGGAAATTTTAACATGATGTGGAATAAGAAAAAGAAATAACAAAAAGCAAAAAGTTAAGAAATACAAAACCTATGGGTTGCCTCCCATTAAGCGCTTGTTTTAAAGTCGACGGCCCGACTTAGCTCTTGCTGCACATTACTCCTCCAGAGGAGTGCATCTCCAAATGAAAGTTCATCCAAATTCACATAAGCGATGTTCTCATAGTATGGCTTCAATCTATGGCCGTTGACTTTGGAAACAGGGAATTGTCTCTAAGACTAGTAATTTCAACCTGCACCATGAGGAAAAACATTAGTAACAACATATGGTCCAATCCAACGGGACCTTAACTTTCCGGGGAAATAGTTTAAGGCGAGAATGATATAAAAGGACTTTTTGTCCCACGATGAAGCTTTTACGAGAAATCATCTTGTCATGAAAAAGCTTGGTCTTTTCCTTGTAAATACGGGCATTCTCGTAAGCATCATTACGTATCTCCTCTAGCTCATTTAGTTGTAACTTCCTTTGTTTCCCAGCTTCATCATACTCCATGTTGAATTTCTTTATCGCCCAATAAGCCTTATGTTCAAGTTCAACCGGAAGATGACAAGCATAGCCATAAACCAACCGATATGGAGACATACCAATTGGTGTCTTATACGCCGTTCTATACACCCAAAGTGCATCATTGAGCTTAAAGCTCCAATCTTTCCTTGTGGTATTCACCGTTTTCTCAAGAATGGACTTGATCTCACGATTTGAAATTTCCGCTTGTCCACTAGTTTGTGGATGGTAAGGCGTACCAATTTTGTGTGTTATGTTGTACTTCTTGAGGAGAGCGTGGAAAGCCTTCTTGAAATGTGAGCCTCCATCGCTTATCACCACTCTTGGTGTACCATGCCTTGCGAATATGTTTTCTCTTACAAAATCACAAACAACTTGAGAGTCATTAGTTTTGGTGGCTCTAGCTTCCACCCATTTCGAAACATAATCTACGGCAATAAGTATATAAAAGTTTCCATTCGAATTGAAAAAAGGGCCCATAAAATCGATACCCCACACATCAAAAATCTCAACGGCGAGAATTGGTGTGAGTGGCATTTGATTTCGAGCACCTAGATTGCCCGTTCGTTGACATCTATCACACGATTTACAAAAAACATATGAATCTTCAAACAAGGTGGGCCAATAAAATCCACTCTCGAGAACTTTGAGAGCGGTGCGTTTAGAACCAAAGTGGCCACCACAAGCAAAAGTGTGGCAAAAGGAGAGAATGGATTGAAATTCGAAGTTAGGTACGCACCTTCGCATTATTTGATCAACGCCATATTTCCATAAGTATGGTTCATCCCACACATATTGCTTAGCTACCTTCTTAAGTTTCATCTTTTGGAAATTAGACATTGTACTAGGTACTTTCCTTGTCACCAAGTAGTTCACTATATCCGCATACCAAGGTGTTGATTCTTCCATGGAGAAAAGTTGTTCGTCCGGAAAGCGGTCTTGTAATGGAAGTTCTTCTTGAGACATAACAAGTCTACTAATATGATCCGCAACGGTATTCTCCACACCTCTCTTGTCTCGAATTTCTATGTCGAACTCTTGTAGCAATAGGATCCACCGGATTAATCTTGGCTTAGCTTCTTTCTTCTTTATTAAGTGTCTTAGTGCGGCATGATCGGAATACACAATAACCTTTGTACCCACCAAGTATGATCGAAATTTTTCCAACGCAAAAACTATAGCCAATAACTCCTTTTCCGTGGTAGAATAATTGATTTGTGCATCATTAAGGGTCCTAGATGCATAATAGATAACATGGGACAACTTGTCCACTCTTTGACCCAAAACGGCTCCAACCGCATAATCACTAGCATCACACATCAATTCAAATGGAAGATTCCAATCAGGTGATTTGATAATTGGCGCACTTGTCAACATTTCCTTCAATTTGTCAAAAGCATCCTTGCATTCCTTGTTGAAGTCAAAGGTACCTCCTTTTGTAATAACTTGCACATCGGCATGGAGATTTTAGAGAAATCCTTGATAAACCGCCTATAGAAAACTGCATGGCCAAGAAAAGAAGCAGTTTCCCTCACCGAAGTGGGATATTGTAAGTTTCTTATTAAATCTATCTTTGACTTGTCCACTTCGAGCCCTCGAGAGGACACAATGTGACCAAGTACTATGCCATGGTTTACCATAAAGTGACATTTCTCCCAATTTAGGACAAGGTTTGTGTCTATGCATCGTTTAAGAACTAGTTCAAGGTTGTTTAAACATCCATCAAAAGAATTGCCATAAACACTAAAGTCATCCATAAATACCTCGATGATGCGCTCCACATAATCCGAGAATATACTTACCATGCACCTTTGAAAAGTAGCCGGCGCATTGCAAAGGCCAAAGCGGCATCCGTCTATATGCAAGCGTTCCAAGCGGACAAGTGAAAGTGGTCTTCTCTTGGTCCTCCGGTGCAATAACAATTTGGTTGTATCCCGAATAACCATCCAAGAAACAATAATAAGAATGCCCGCTAACCGCTCCAACATTTGATCAATGAAAGGTAAAGGAAAGTGATCCTTTCGGGTTGCGGAATTAAGCTTTCTATAGTCAATGCACACTCTCCAACCGGTTTGAACTCTTGTAGGAACAAGTTCATCGTCTTGATTTCGAACAACCGTGACTCCGGACTTCTTTGGTACCACTTGTACCGGACTAACCCACTTGCTATCGAAATTGGGTAGATTACCCCCACACTTAGCAATTTGAGTATCTCTTTCTTCACAACCTCCATCATGGGAGGATTAAGCCGACGTTGAGCATCACGTCACCGGCTTCACGTTCTCTTCCATTAGAATCCTATGCATGCACATGGATGGACTAATGCCTTTGATGTCGCAATTGTCCACCCAATAGCCGTTTTGTGCTCTCTCAAGACTCTAAGCAAACGGTCTTCTTGTACCGGTGTGAGGTTCTTTGCAATAATCACCGGAATCTCATCTCCATCTCCCAAGAAAGCATACTTCAAATGACCCGGAAGCGGCTTCAATTCTAGTTTAGGCGCCTTCACAATAGATGGTACAAGTACTTCATCATTCACGGTTAAAGAAATATATGAAACATTACCCTTTTTAGCTTCTTGCAATGTCGCCAAAGCACCACACATTTCCACCAATTCCTTGGAGTTTTCAACATCCAAGTTAGACAATCCGTGGACGTCCAATTCAATGCTCTTTTGCAACACCACATCAAGTTCATCCTCTTGGTTCAATTCCACCATTTGTTGCGCTAATGAATCAACCACATCAATGGAGTAAACGGAATGCACATCACTTGGGTATTGCATGGCTTCAAATATGTTAAAGCGTATTATCTCCTTGTCGAATTCAATAGTGAGTGTACCCTTATCAACATCAATCTTCGTCTTTGCGGTCTTCATAAATGGCCTCCCAAGAAGTAAAGAAGTGGATGACCGATTCTCATTGTTGTCCATATCCACCACGAAGAAATCAACCGGAAAAATAAGCTCATTTACTTGCTCTAGCACGTCTTGTACAAGCCCCTTTGGATATATGTTAGACTTGTTCGCTAATTGGATAATAACTCTCGTCTCTTTCAAAGGTCCAAGATTCAAGGAGTCATATATTTCGGCCGACATCACACTAATGGAAGCTCCCAAATCAAGTAAAGCATGTTCAAACCTTTTCTTACCAATAGTAATTAGCACCGTGAAACTTATAGGGATCCGTGCACTTTGTAGGCATCTTCTTTAATAGCATAGCCGACGCACTCTCGCCAACTTTAGTAATTTCATTATCAAGCAACCTATCCTTCTTGATGCATAATTCCTTCATGAACTTGGCATACCTTGGAATTGTCTTGATGGCCTCAATGAATGGGATATTGATTTCAATCTTCTTGAAGATATCCATAAGTGCCTTGTCTTGAGCTTCTTTCTTGGATTTAGCAAAACTACTAGGAAAGGAGGTGGAGTAGTGAAAGTAGGAACCGGTTCCTTGGATTGGTCGGTTGGTGTTGAATTCTCCTTTTGTGCGACTTCCTCATTGTATTTGACTACCTCTTCAATAGCTTCTTCATGATGACTTGGAACCTCCACTTGTCATCCACTTCGTAAGGTAACCGCATTAACATTCTCTCTTGGATTCACAAATGGTTGTGAAGGAAGTTTTGTGGATGCTTGAGATTTCAATAGATTCACATCGGTCGCCAATTGCCCCATTTGAGTTTGTAAATCCTTGATGGCCGAATCGGTCTTTTGTTGGCTTTGTTGTAACATAGAAGTGAGACCTTGCATGCCTTGCATTAACGCATTGAGCTTGTCATCATTCGAAGAATCACGCTCCTTGACTTGTTGTGGTTGAAATTGTTGTTGAGGTTGGAAGCGTGATTGTTGAAAACCAACTTGTTGCGCATATGGATTAGGAGCCGCCGCTTGCTTGTTTGCATAACTAAAGTTGGGATGATCCTTCCATCCGGGATTATAGGTATTGGAGTATGGATCGTACCTTGGCCTTTGATTTGGATATAAAGCATTTACTTGTTCGGTCTCACCATCCGGAATAATTACCGCGGCCATCCTTTGAATCATTATCTCCATGTTACCCATCCTTTGATCAAGATGTGATGATGAATCACTAACTTCATGCACTCGCCTAACCATGGGTTTATCTCTTGTGTAGAATTGTTGCGAGTTCGCAGCCATACTTTCAATCAACTCGGTAGCTTGGGTCACCGTCTTGTTCACTAGTGCACCACCACCCGCGGCGTCAAGAAGAGACCTATCACTTGGTTGAGAGCTTCGTAGAAGTATTGGAGTATCATAACGTCGCTGAATTGATGGTATGGACAACTTGCCACCAATCTCTTGTATCGCTCCCAACATTCATACAATGACTCTCCCACATGTTGTTTCAACCCACAAATCTCCTTGCGAATTTGAGCGACTTTGGATGCGGGAAAATATCTCTCGAGGAAAAGTTTCTTCATCCCATTCCATGTTGTGATACTTAGGAAGGCAAATAATATAACCATTCCTTAGCATTGCCCGCCAAAGAAAACGGGAAAGCTTTCAACATTGCTCCATCCGCATTAGTCTCCGGTGGAAGCATAGCCATAACTACGGTATAGAAGTCCATAAGATGTTTGTTTGGGTCCTCATTCACCATGCCATAGAACTTTGGTAACTCTCTAATCAACCCGGCTTGATCTCGAAGGTTGAGTTAGTTTGGATACACCATTGTTGTGTATCAAGCACGTGAGAAGCTAGGTCCTTGAGTGTACGATCAGCCATTGTTTCTTACTCTTTGTCAGAATCACTTGATGAAGAAGGAGGAAGTGGAGTGTTAACCGCTCGAATGAAATCCTTTAGTTGAGTGCCGGATCGAAGACGTATTGGACTCGGTCCGCCCTTTTTAAGCATTCACCAAAGGTATAACACGAAACAAGATTCTAGAAAACTAAGTTAGATAAGGTATAGAATCTAACAAAGCAAGAATAAAGCAAAAAGAAAAATAAAAACAACTAAAATCGTCCATTTGCTCCCGAGCAACGGCGCCAAAATTTGATGCGTGTCGTAACCACAACAAATTAATTAATATTTTTCCACCTAATTAACAAGTAATATAGTGGTAGTTAAGTTCGTTCCCACGAGGAGCAAGAAATTATTAGTTGTAAAAATTGTCACAAAAGGGGGGTGTATAAAGCAAGAGAAAATAAACAAAGCAATTAAAAGATAAAGTTGAAATCAATAAGAGAGACAAGATCAAGGAATCCTTCTTCGTTGCAAAATAATGATTCAAGTTATGTTTTTCATCCACATGTTATTAGTCTGATTATCACCAACCGTAGGTAAGCGACTAGATCGGTGCTAAACCCCTAAATCCCTTGTATCACCAGGATACGAAAGTTCTCGACTACTAGGATTCTATTTACCAAACCACCTAGTGGTAGATCACTCTAGATGTAATTTAAATAAACGCATTAAGATTTATGAACTTATTAGGTTGATATTAGTAGTTAGACTCTTAGATCAAGGTCTACTTGCTAACGTTGTTTTTCACACACAATTGCTCCACGGAATCCCTCACAAGGTCTCGTGTTTGCTACTTATGTAAAGAGTCAAGAAACGATTACTTATCCCCTAATTTCACTAGCTTTAGATCAAATTAACAAATCAATTTAGCGTGCACTCTAAACAATCTATCAATCAATCATGAATGAATAAACATTCCTATTAGTAAAAACAAACGATAATCATGTGAAAAACTTCAAGATAGAATTGAAACAAAACTCAAATCATGTTAAGAACTAGGAATTCATCCTCAATCAATAATAAAATTAGCTACTCATGTTTTGAAATTCACACAAATAATTAAAGGGAGAATTTTTCAAGTTCACACAAATAATTAAAAGAAGAATTTTGAAAAGCAAGCAAAAACACAAGTGTTGTGTGTGTAGAGAGGTGTGTAAAGATGTGTGTAAAAAGATGTGTAAAAGTGTGTAGAGAACTTCTCTACTTATAGGCTTCAATGTTCTCCAAATCTTCCAAGGAATAGAATCCTCATTCCATAATAATTCAATTTCCAAATTCAAGTCTTTCTCATCTTCCATCTTCTCTTTCCAAATTTGAGCCAAATTCTCCATCCAATTCCAAGTCCAAGTCTTCACACCCATGAGAAGAATCCATATAAAAATCTGTAATTTTGGTCGCCGGAAATCTGGTATTGTGGCCGGAATTTGGCCGGAATTCGGCCTGAAAAGTCGCCGCCGGTCACCTGAATTCTTCGCCGTCACTGGTATAGTCAACGGAATATTCCGTCAGTCCACCGTTATGACTAACGGTCAAAAGGGTCAAACCGTCTGTCAACGGTCAAGGGAGAGTCGGCTCGATTAGTTTGTCTTAGTGAGTGAGTCAAATCTCGGGTGCATTTGAGTTACTTTGGTCGGAGATGTTGCGGTTGTGCGATCACGGCCAAGATGGCCCTCCTTTTTGCCTTATTCCCGACCATGATGGCTATGCTCTGTAACTTGCACACTTAACTTTGTAATCATTGTAGTGCCACCCCTGCAATTGCCAGTCAACAACACTTGCAATCTTGATCCGACTTACCACCACCTGCCTTGGCTACACCACTCTGCAACCACACCAACATCTCCAACTCCATACTTGTGCACCCGCAACACGAGTTCAAGCCATCCTGTAACCTAACAAGCATCTCACCTCGGTCCCATGGTCATCTCCATTGTCCTTCTTGCTGGTTCCCAAGTCTCTTCTCAAAACCCTGCATTCAACTACGCCACTGTAATCCATATTACCCCATATTTGCCATTAAGCCATCACCACTTCATAAACAGTCCACAGCAACCACTAGATTCATCTCTTAACACCCATTTAAGCTCTTAAATCACACCCCAGATGAGAGCAACACCACCATGAGCATACGTATACGACTCAACCTACAGATTCGCATGACTAATTCGGTTACTTCAGTCATGCAACATACCTCCTATGACTGCAGCATTTACTCATTCTAGCTTTGACAAACAAACACCACCCCTGTAAACCTCATCCATTACACCTCTACTCGGCTCGTTCTTTCTGTCTTCTCTACAAAACCCTTGATTACATTCATATCCAAGTTGCTCCTTATTTCTTAATTCTGGACTCAAATTCCCAATTCATCATGACCCAACAACAATCACCATTTCAATCTCTTTACGCTACCAATCTCGGACTACGATCGAACCTTTTCCTTATATCGAGTGCCACAGACAATAACAATATCACCTTCATCTTCTTATCCCCTCAAAACCCATCACCTGTTGCATCTGTCTGAGTACATATCAACATCACCACCAGAACCCATTTCTGTGTTCTTCTCATTCGAACTCAGAGAGCAGCAGCAACTCACTTCTTCTCAAGACTAACATCATCGGCAGCAACAGATCCCACTAGCAACAACCATTCTCTCCAATTAATAAAAACTCAAATTGAGTTTACCCATTCAATCACCACCACAACCAATTCTCAGTCGTCACCAGCAGACTCCCAATCAACTCAATTTCTACAGATTTAAACAATAAACCCATCTGTGTTCGATTTTGAACAACAGCAACGTCTCAATTTTCATCGGTTTTCGGAAACGACAACCCTAACTTCTCTATCGATTGAAATCATCACAAACTCGGATCGAGTTTACCCATCTTAAACTTCAATTTCAGAGACCACCAATTTCCTTTTGTTCTTCAGCTGACCTAATTATTCTTCTCAATTTCTCGATCTCAATCTCTCGGTTCATCAGCAACCATGAAATTTACTCTCTAATTTTGATATCTCACTTCGATCTCTCGGATTCAACAGCAGCCATGACTGCTTTTCTTTACCATTTTCTGTGTATGAATGAGAGAAAACTCTCTCATAGGGTTATAGATTGGGGATGGATATTTGCACCCGGGTACTTCTGATAAGGGTTAACCAAGTTTCAAGCCCCTTATCCTCAGGTGGTCTGTCTTTAGTGATCCTCCCAAAAGAGTTGCCCCTTAACCTTGACTTAGCTCCAGATAGTGTTCGCCCATGAAATGACAATTTTGCCCTTTTTCTCAAATTGGGTGATTTCTTCTTCTTTTCGTTCGTGCGACTCCATGGTAGCTATAAAACTCAAAACAAGCATAAAATACATAATTTACAAGAAAAATAGCAAATAAAGCATAAACAATAGATAGTAAACATGACATTTAGTTACTGTCTCCACACACCCTTTGACATTGCCCAGGGGATGACTGAAGGAGTACAAAACACTCGCTAGTCGCTTGAAAGTTTGGTGCCCAAAACAACATCCCATAATGCAGCACTTATGAAGGGACAATCTAAAGGATTTTTCCTTCACCTCAACACACAGAAAATAACCCATCGCACATAAACTAAAATCTGAACAAACAAAACATAAAGTAGAACACACACACACATATGTATATAAAGATAGTATATAAAACGGTTCAAAGTTATTACATTTTGGCGTTCAAAACCCTAACTAAATTGACCCAAATACTACTGGTTCATTCCCATAAACAAAATTAAATTAACACACCATAAATACCTCCATTTGTTGTTTAATTAGTTAAGACCCTTAAATTAAGAAACTTTCCTCCTTCCTTCCTCCAGGTACAATCATTCTCTATTTTCGAAGTGCCCTTTTGACATAAGAAGCGGTCATCGTTACTGTAAATACCCCAATAATCACTATCATGAAATTCTCTACATTACCATAAAAGTTGAGAAGTGATTTCTGCTGTTCAACAAGCGGTTCAAACAACTCATCCAAACTTGTAATTTCCTCTGGGGGAGATAACCATTCCGGTGGAGAAAACAATCCATTAACAAAATCACCCAATTTCTCCAGTGGAGTCTCAACTTTATCAGCCATTGATTAATTAATTTTTGAAGAACACACACAGAGAAGAATATCGAGACGAAGAGTGCCCTAACCCTAGAAATAATGTAATTCCTCTGAATCAATCAACGAAGGGGAGGGTGGGTACTCTACTTATAACCAGTATTTCTCACACGTGCTTAGCTAACTTGCGATTCTATCCGTTAGATCAATGGAAAGTGTCTTTGACTCTTTGCTTGCGAGCATCCACGATGGGAGGGGGTATTTTTTTGTGTAATTATAATCAAGTGGGGCACTGTGTGTTATTTGAAGTCGGTTGGTTCTCATGCTCCCTCCCGATACGGATGTAGGATAAAATTATCAAATAGATTTTCCTGTGAAGCTCACTTGAAGAAATTTTGATGTAGTTTTGGGACGTATGTTCTATCTATTAAAAAATAAAACTACTAAGACAGTTCGCATCCTCGAAGTTGTATTGTGTCACCAAATTCTGGGAGTGTGTAATTCAAAAGGGAAGACTCTTGATGTTAATTTGTCTATTTTATTTTAATTCTAATAATTCTTAATCCAAGTGCAAACATGGCACGAAACACTACCATTATTTATGTGCTTGTTGTTAGAGCACTACTCGGTCGAACTCGCATGCGTTGCTATCTCAAGCATGTTTGTCAATGTTAGTGATCAAAACTATAAGTCTTGATTTCTAGTCTACTATAGCTAAGTCTCAGACTAGGATGGAAAGTGTAGTTGAGCTCAAGAACTCCATGACGATCATCATACAAGATGAAGAACTACTCAAGGAACTGGTGGAACTTCATCGACTAAAAGGTATGTGGAGACTTAAACTTATCTATCACTCAAAAGTCTATCTACTCTATCTCCTATCGTGAGACAAAAGTCGTTTTGCTATATAGACTTTGATTATACACATTTGCTATTTCGAGCCGAGTTTATCTCGCTTATCTATTTCTCGAAATACGTGTTGGTAAGCTTTCGCTTTGGCAAAGTTCATCTTTACCTAGTGACGAAAGTCATGTTATGTTTCAATTACTTTGAAAATGGCTTTGACGAAAAATGGTTTGTGAATAACAACTATATAACATCCTCTAAGAATGTTTCAATGATTGAAATGAGAGTTTAGATTATATAACCAATGTTGGATATACGCATTGTGTGGTAACACATATATGTATAAGTCCTTATTCCTTGAACCAAAGTATGCGTACTCTGTTGATCAGGAAAACCGGAACAAGAGCTGTGAACTCAGTCCGCGAACCCGATCCGTGAAGCGTGAGGTTCTCATCCGAGAAAATCAGCTGGAGTTTGTGAACTCCTTCCGGGAACTTAAGTCCGCGAACCTAGTCCGCGTACTTGAGTTGGTTATATCTAAAGACAACTTGTGAACTTATATTTATATTAACTAAGGAATGCAATTTGCAAACCGTGGCTATAAAGTTCATGAATCGATTCGAGTGAATCAAATCATTTTTGCTTCGATTGTGTCATGTATACTTCTATAAGATTTATGCAATTGAACAACTCTCTAACTAGTTCATTTGAGTCATTTGAACTAGTTATGGTGAAGAAGAATAAGGTTGATATGAAAGTGTTCATATGGCTAACCATTTGGTTAACTATTGTTGAACCAAAAAATGTACATGTTTGGGTACGGTTACACAAACCTAAAATCGTGCATTTCATTTGTGTGTAACAAGCTAAGTTTTCGATCCAACGGTTGAAAGATATTAGCTTGAATCTAATCAGGTTTTCATCTAACGGTGAATATTGAATGCTTTGTTACTAAGCTAATATTGATTGCAAACCCTGAATTGAAAAACTATATAAGGGAGAACTCTAGCAACTGGAAAACCTAATCCCCACATTTTCTGTGTGATACTAGTTGTATAAGCTAGAGTCAATTCTCCTTTAACCTTAGGTTTCTTCTCGAGACCCTGTAGGTTAACGACTTGAAGACTTCATTGGGATTGTGAAGCCATGACGATACTACTTTCTTGTAGTTGTGTGATCTGATCTTGATGATTCGATCGTGTTGAGTACAATCATAATGATTGGCTTGAGATTAATATCTCCGGTAGGCAAGATATAAAAGTAGTCACAAACATCTTCATCTCATCGTTTGTGATTCCACAATATCTTCTTTTTCCGTGTCGATTAAGATTATTGTGAGGTGATTGATAATACTAGGTTGTTCTTCGGGAATATAAGTCCGGGTTATCAATTGGTTCCTGTTCACCTTGATTTATCAAAAGACAGAACAAAACTCATAGGTTTATCTGTGGGAGACAGATTTATCTATCACCGTAGACTTTTCTGTGTGATACATATTTGTTTATTAAAGTCTTCGACTTTGGGTCGTAGCAACTCTTTGTTGTGGGTGAGATCAGCTAAGGGAATCAAGTGTGTAGTATCCTTCTGGGATCAGAGACGTAAGGAGCGCAACTGTACCTTGGATCAGTGTGAGATTGATTGGGGTTCAACTACAGTCCAGACCGAAGTTAGTTTGTAGTAGGCTAGTGTCTGTTGCGGCTTAATACAATGTGCATTCAATCTGTACTAGGTCCCGGGGTTTTTCTGCATTTTCGGTTTCCTCGTTAACAAAATTCTGTTGTCTGTGTTATTTCTTTTCCGTATTATATTTTGTTATATAATTGAAATATCACAGGTTGTGCGTTAGGATCAATCAATTAGAATATCCAACCTTTGGTTGTTGATTTACATTGATTGACACTTGAACATTGGTCTTTGGTACCGTTCAAGTTATTTCACATAATAATCAAGCTCACGGATTTCTATTTGTTTGATTTGCTGATTACATTGTGAAATAGAGATATTAGAACTCTTTGATATACTTTATTAAGATTGAGTCTAGTTGATTATCTTGAAAGTATATTGGCGTTAGTCCATATAGATTGTTAATCGAAATATTGGGTGTGGTTGTTGTACCCCCGCTTTTTCACTTGTAAAATGTATCAGGGGTATTTTGGAGAATTGTTTTTGCACAACACCACACACTTATAGCATGTTCGGATATTAATCCAGAAATTGTTTTTTGATTTTTGAAAACAAAAAACTCAAAATTTAGTTTGGATATACAGTTTTAGAATGGCTCATAGGAGAAAAAATGTTAACTTTCTGTGAAGTAAAAACATTTTACTTCGGACTTTTACATTTTTGTTTCTGGTATCCAAACATGCTATTGACTTTCAAATGTATCATGATATATATAATACAAACCAGTTTGTATGCACGTTTCAATTTGTGTTGTGTTATCTTGCGTTACACCTTTTTATCTACCACCTCACCCCATCCCAAAGTTACCAGCGAACCAAAAACCTAGTATTGATTAAAATCTAGGAAAAACATTTTACTTCGGACTTTTATACTTCTGCTTATGGTATCAAAACATGTTATTGACTTTCAAAGCTTTCATCTAACGGTGGATATTGTTTGCTTGGTTCCAAAGCTATCTTAACTTGAACCTAAAGCAACCCGGGGCTTTGAAGTCTTTATAAGGGGAACTCTTGGCAACTTGGATCTTTGAATCCCGACACTACTTTTTGGTGTGTCCTAGTTGTATTTAGAGTCGTCCTCTCCAGAAACCCTTTTAGGGTTTAGAGACTATAAAGACTTCACATGGATTCATGAAGCCAGGTCCAGTTATCTTTTATCTTGATAACATGATATTGACTTTCAAATGTATCACGATATAATACAAACCATTTTGTATGCAGGTTTCAATTTGTGTTGCGTTATCATGTGTTACACCTTTTTATCTACCACCTCACCCCATCCCAAAGTTACCAGCGAACCAGAAACCTAATATTGATTTGAAATATAGGAAAAACATTTTACTTCAGACTTTTACACTTCTGCTTCTGGTATCCAAACATGTTATTGACTTTCAAAGCTTTCATCTAAAGGTGGATATTTTTTGCTTGGTTCCAAAGCTATCTTAACTTGAACCTAAAGCAACCTGGGGGCTTTGAAGTCTATATAAGGGGAACTCTTGGAAACTAGGATCTTTGAATCCTGACACTACTTTTTGATGTGTCCTAGTTGTATCTAGAGTCGTCCTTTCCAGAAACCCTTTTAGGGTTTAGAGACTATAAAGACTTCACATGGATTCATGAAGCCAGATCCGGTTATCTTTTATCTTGATAACTTGAGTATCCTAATCTTGATTGTTTGTAGAGCTTTCTCCAACGATCAAGATATATAGTAATCAACAAAGTCTCTTCGTCTCATACTTTGCTGATTCTACAAGTTTTATACTTGTGAGGTGAATAATAATTTAGGTTGCACTTCGGGTTGCATAAGTCCAGATTTTGATGATAGCCAGACTTTTGTCTAAGTTGGTATCGATTTCCGTCACCTGGATCTATTGTTTAGATCGTAAATCAGGAAATCAAATATAGGCTTAATATGTGGGAGGAAGATTTGGTTAAAGTCTTCAATTGAGGTTGAAGCAACTCTTAGTTATGGGTGACATCAACTAAGGGAATCAATTGCGCAAAGTCTTGCAAGATTCAAGAGGCGTAAGAAGCGCGACTGTACCTTAATCGGTGGATATCGCTAAGGGAATTAATTACGCAGAGTCTTGAAAGACTAACTTGTAAAATAATAATCAATCAAATTATCATTCAAGAAATCTTGAAGAGAATAATGGGAAGAAGGTTTCGGTTATTCCTAAACACACTCAGAAGTGGGTACCAAAGAAAGTCAATGATGCATTGAGTGTGAAAAGAAATGATATACCAGAAAATTCCATGACTATGGAAAAAGTAAAATCCATGATGTTGGAAGTTAAAAATTTCTTGGGAAAGATGAATTTAGATATGAATGGGTCTAAAAGTGATCTCTTTCATGATAATCCAAAAGTGAAACGCAAGAATTTGTGGAAGAAGAAACAAAATAAGCCAAAAACTATAGATGGTGAAAACTCCATGATGAGTGCCAAATAGTGCATATTTATACACCTTTTTATTGGCATTTTACTCATCTTTTGTGCTCAAGAATCGAGATATTATCCCAGTTTCGTGTTTTCCTTGTTTTCAAGAATAAATATTTGTATTAATTAATTTTGTATTTTTAGGTACTAAATAAAGTTCGGAGAATCTGAGGAGCCAAAAGAGCGAAGAAGTGGAGTCGAGCACCTATGGAGCAGAAAGCCAAAGCCCGCGCGCAACAGTTGCAACCCAACAAGTAGCAACTCATCTACAAGACATGGGCTTGAGCTAGACCCAACCCGCGACCCGGATCCGAGCCCATCCATCCCCGACCGTTCAGATCTTTGATCGCATCCAACGGTCGCTGCCTCCATTCCATCAAAGACCGATGCTTCGTTTCACACCCGGATCGCTAAAGGAACCGGCTACCAACCTCGACCGTTCGGATCTCCATCAGCTCCATCCGACGCTCGCTAGGCCCTTCTCATCGAGTTTTGCTATCCCGCTTCACAACGAAATCCCCATACCCTTACACCTATCAGCAAACCCCATTCTTCACTCCATCTTCTCTTTCACCACCTCTCCCAGGCACGCAGCTCACCGCTCTGCAACACCGCCCTGCCACAACCATCACCACCACCTCTCCTGTCACCTCCATAGCCACCAACAACCACGGTAGTACCTCCTTCACCTCTCCTCTAGGTTTAGCTATCTCTCTCTTAGCTTCTCCATAAACCTAGAAGCTAATTTAGAGATAGATAAAAGCTAGGGTTTACCAACGGTCGAGGCATGGCGTCGAGAGCCGCACAAGCAAGAGAAGACGGTGATTGAGCCGAATGGGGTATGGGTTTCAATTAATTTCTATTTTATAGAATTAGGGTTAGGTATTTTGGGGTGAAGCAATTGTATGTATAAATAGAAGTGTTGGATGTTCATAGAAATCACGCTTTGGATTAATGGGAGTGTCAATTAGGTTTAAATTCATTTCTTTGCTAATTTTATTATGTTTTAATTCAAAGTGCTAGGGTTTGAGATGAAACCCTAGCTTATCACTATGTTCTTCATAATTCATGTGTTCTTCTTAAGTGATTAATTAGTTTTAAGATACATTTAATAAGCGAGAACACACATTGCTCTCACGAGTGCATACCCAAGCCATGGATGCACTGTGGTTAGAAAACCCCTGTGTTGTTCATGCTACAACTCAAGCTCAAATAGACCAATGTTTATCTGGGCTGATTAAGCTGTACTTTAGTCAGACAGTTAATACTTAGGGTAAACACCTTAGTTGTGATTAAGATTATCAGTTGGAGAAACATCTTAGACATGAGGCAGACTCGACACCTCTTCCTTGGTTGTTATAAGAACAAGATTAACATCATGAGTTGAAGACACAGTGTAGTTTAGTGGTGGAATCGAAAATCCCAGCATCCTTATCATCACAGTTTACTTTAGTTTAGGATTACACTTCATAATCAGCCGTTTCGGCGCAAAACACCATTCTGTCACTTGTTATCACTAAAACTCAGTTTAGCAAAGCCTTAGATCAATTAGAGCACCCCTTGTCTATGTGGTTCGACCCGCACTTGCTCTGTCCTACAACCAAGACACCGTGCACTTGCGGTATTACCGTAGGCCATATAATTTACCCATCTTTCGGGCCTACCAAGTTTTTGGCGCCGCTGCCGGGGACTTGGCGCGTGCCTTGTGATTTTTGTTCTTGCTTTACTGATTTTCAGTTCTTCCATTGTATATATGTGTTTCACAATCTCTGTCTTTTTGCCCTGATTTGTGTATCTTAGCTTAAACATTTGATTCTCCCTGATAGCTTAGCTTAACTTTGTATCTTCAATTATAGTATAGTTCAACTGTATTTTGTTAGCTTTGTTTGAACTCAGTTAAACTCAGTTAAAATTGTTATAACTCAGTGGTTCATGTCTTGATGCACCCTTAGCCTAGTACAGTCCATCTTTTCAAAAAAAAAAAAAATATTTTTGCATTTGGTGCACACCAGTGCACCAAGCCATCTGTGTACTTGAGCTCTGCCATAGCTTTCTGCTTTGTGCTTTCATTGTGTAAGTTTGAGAACTGAAATTTGTTTCTTTGAGTGAGCAGTACCTATCTTGCTTGTGGCTTTGAGCCCTCGAGCCAACCAAAGGAAGGCAAAGGAAAAGCTCAAGCTTGAGCTTAGCTTTGTGATTGAACTATAATTGCCCCTTGCTTTGCTTGCCTAGCTTGCTGTGCTGCTGCCCTGGCACATTTGCGCATGAGCTGTGAATGAGGTGCTTGCCAAAAGGGAGAAAGACGAGGCTAGGCGCAGAATCTGAGGTTAGTAATTGATTATGTGCCATGTGTGTCTGTGCCAAAACTCCTTAAGCGGCGGACACTCTTTGTCAATTAGTCTGTTGGGTCTGTTTGGTGACTTTGTGAACAAGTTATACTTGAGCTGATAATCTCCAGCCCACTGTAGGTGAGAAGGTTGCACCGACCTTCGAGCATATCCTAGAAAGCCCTTAGATCACTTGAGCTAGGATGGTTGTGACAACTCAACTTTGTTGTGACCTTGAGTGATTCTTTGATAAAGCCATTTGTGAGACCACTGTTGTGCTCCAATCCAGCCCCTGCTGCTGTAGAGCTGAGATACAACTGGGTAACATCTTAGTTTAGCCGCAAGTCTGTGTAATGCCCCGTTGAGCCTGTTGTGCCTGTTGCAAACCATTGAACTAATTGTTTGTTTGAGGTAACCAGGCTAGCCCCTGTATTTCAGCTGTGCATCTGTGTGAACCATGTTGACCCCTGTTGAGCTAAGCCCTGAGCATTAACCTGTGCAACCCCCAGCCCCATGAAGCTGTGGAGCTTTGTTGCAACTTGGCACGACAAACCGAGCACATAACCTTGTGCTTGGCCGTGATTCTGTGCATTGCCAGGAGGTGTGCACACGGCCCGATCAACGAGTTGCCAACTCTGCACCACCACCGTGGCCGCAAACTTGCTCACCACTGGCCTGGCAATTTGCCTTCAACCCAATTCGGGCTGTCACAAAAAACTAAAGCTGTGTAAGCTAAACCCATCCGGGCTTGCACATACCCCGAGCCCAATAAACATAACTGTGCTATCTAACTGAACCCAGCACCATCAATCTGGGCTTGCACATACATCTGGGCTTGCACCATCAATCTGGGCTCCACATACACTCTGCACTAATCGTGAAATTTGAATAGGAAACTTTGACTCACTGTGAGTAAAAGTCGACTAAGGCGAGTGAGTGAGCTAGTTCTTGTTCCTTTGAGTCAAGCAGTCGATTGAGTTGCCTCCCTGTATATTGAGTCAATCCTAACTCGGCGATTTAGGGAGTTGAAT
>JAJJWW010016320.1:0-11451 GCA_023531295.1 Papaver armeniacum
GACTTGACTAATCTTCTGTTCTTCTCCTCGCACCTCAACTACTTGTATATGCGTGTTATTTAACACTAATAAAAATATCATTGATTCCATAATATATCCCCGTAGTAGTTTTTAAGAATTTAAATGTGTCCACGAGTATTTTTTTTTGTGTGTGAATAAGATATTTTATTAGAAACTAGGACTCAAAAGGAGCCGGCATTACAATAGAAGTAGAGCCATCTAATATGGAGCCTGAGAAAAAGTCTCTTGATATTAGATTTATCTAATGGGACAGATGATGCAAAATACAAGACGGAGTCGTAGTCTCCCAATCTAAAACAGAGATTTAAAGTCCTTTACGTATTTGCTAAAGACCAGTAAACTACAAAGTTGGTGCTAAGATTAGCTATTCTATTTGGTTCATCCGAGACAAGCTTTAGGCATGACAAGAAATGTAAATCTTTCCGTGAAAGTAATTGAAAAGGATTTCACGGTCTCCTTCAATGGCCCAATGAAATTATTAATCTTCTTTTCCTTAGCCCAAGTTGTTGCCTATAGCACTCCCTATAGCTTCGCTTCTTGAGTATATGTACCGGTGGTAATCCGCTCTTCCTCCTTCAAAAGTTCCTGACATCATTCTCATAATTAAGGCATAACTAGAAGGTAAATTTTGAAGATATCCATAGGCATTTACATTGATTTTTAGAGTATATTTTTGTGGAGCTTTCCAAAAGAGTAGTTATCTTCTTTTGAACCTTCTTAGGATTGTAGGGTTTACATCTTGTTGCAGCACCGAGAAGAAATGCATCTTTGAATATCTAAAGCCAAACTAGTTTTGCGCTTTAGATTTATCTTCAAAATTTTTATTGCATCTCTCTTTCCAAAAAAAAAAAAAACACATCTTAGTAAGAAATTAATTTTATAGTTAGTCTTTTCCTGGAGTTATTTAACAATCATACCAATGGTCTAGAATATTGCTAGAGCTATCTAGGATTTAAAGAAATAGGATTAAGTCTTTGAGTTCATACTTCCTTGGCATAAGGACGGTGAAATAAAAGATGCTCAGTTGTTTTCAATTTCTACTCCCCACCTAGTACAATGAGGATCAATATCTTTTACTTTTACTTAACAATTTAGAGTTTGTAGACAAAGCATTTTGTAAGCATTTTCATAAAAATAACTTAATTCTTTGAGAGATATCTAACTTCCATGTAGATTTCGTAAAGATTAGAGCAAGTATATACTAACAATATCGGTTCCGGTTTCATTCAATATATCATACGGAAGTTTAAGCTGTATATTCCCTGATCTTTGGTTAGAGTCCATCTAAGTTGATCTTTTTTTAAGATTTTGGTCCTTATCTTTGAAGAGGTAGATGTTACTAATTTTATGAGCAATATTAGCAAGGAAGATTGAGTTAACTAGTGGGATATTCCAAGAGAAATTATCAAGATTGATTAAGTATGAAACTAAAGTTAAGTGATTATTATTAGCAATACCTAAGTTGGTTAATGTGCTTCCCAAATACTGTATTTATGAATAAGTTCAAGTCCTTGACTAATGCAGTTCCAAATCCACAAGCAATTTGTTGTGGGCTTAGTTTTAAGCAGCGATTTAGATTTAAAATATTTGAAACTCATAGTTTTTTTCCCATGGGGCATATGGTTCTTTAACTAATCTCCAAGCTACTTTTGATATCATTGCAAGATTAAACATACGAGCATCCCTAAAACCTAATCCTCCTTTCTGAATTGGTCTACAAAGGTTTGGCTAGGATTTTGGATAGAAACCCTTTCCACCAGAGCTCTTTCCCCCACCATAAATCTCTTTGGATTGCATTAATTTTGTTGGTTATCTGTTTTGGGAGAATAAAGCATCTTATTTGATAAGATGCAATGCTGGAAAGAACAACTTTGTTTAAACCGATCTGTAGGTTGAGATAGAACTAAGCCTTTCCAACCTTTAGATTTAGATTCCATTCTTTCAAGGATTGGAGCAAATGTGTTTATCTTTGATCTCTTCATGAAAAGAGAAGCTCCTATACGGACCTCTAATATTAATACTCCCTCTGTCCTAAAATTTTTGTCCTCTATTCTATTTTCGTCATTCTAAAATGCGGCTAGCTTTTGTTTATAGTTATATTTTTAGTCAAACTCTCTAACATACCCTTCAGTTTTTATAATTATAAAGTTATTTTTAAATATAACCAATTCGAATCTTAAATGATATATTCCTCGATAGGAAACAAATCTACTAAATCAATCTATAAAGATTTTTGGTTTTATCTTCTATTTAAACATTCTTATAAATAATAAAATTATCAAATATGTATTTTTCGTGAAGGTATGACTATCTTGCGAAGAGGCATTGATCAATACAAGGAAGATATGGATAATTCTTATGTGCATATGGTTTGTGATGACTATTTGATCGATGCTAATGTTGAAAAAGGCCAACCCTTGGACACTTTCGTCGATAATTGTGTAGTTAACTCAACTCTTGATCTTAATAATGATCATTCACCTATTCAAAAGGATGAGTGAGATTAGCAACACTAAATTCAGCTTATAAACAATCTTATGTTGACTATGATAGTGACGGTGATTATGATACATTGCTTGAAACAACTCATGGTGACATCTCCGAGGAGTCTTTTTGGATCAAGATGAAGATGAAGAGGAATATGTTGACACTTTGTGTAGATTACTCGAGCATTGATCTTAATAATGATCAGAGCCTATTCAAAGGGTGGAGCTTGAGGATGATACATTTTCGAGTGTTCTAAAAAGTTTCTTATGATAAAATTTGGATCGCAAAGAGTATGTGCCTTACAACAAAAAGGAGGAATATGTTGAGAATGAGACCGTTATGACCAATATGTGGAAGACCCAATTGAGCTTGCAAATGATTGTGATGATGATGTTTATGTTGAAACTTTGGTTACGGCAGAAACGGACGAAGAATGGTTGCAAGGTTTGATAGAGGACCATGATATACAAGAGGTGAATAATTCACTTGAGTTTTCAGGATGAAGAGGATTAGTAATACAAGAGATTGTGCAAGGTTTGTCTAACCCTTTGCCTATTGTTTTCTTCTCCTTTACCTCTTATTGGTTTGAATGTATGTGCTTGAGAATATTGTTGAATGACTTTGTTTCTCGTTTTCCGCCATTAGAGACACTTGATTCTCATACTATGCAGGTTTGGACCAAGAAACCGTGGAAGTACCCGACTCATATATTCTTTATACACTTCCAAGTGTGGACAAGAATAAGTGTGGGGGAAGCTTTATCGGTTAATAGCTTCACTTTTGCTTTATGTTACTCATATTTGTGTGAAGCTAGTGTTTGCAAAACAGGTTATATGGGTGGATCCCCAACTTTTCAGATTATTGGTGTATGGGGAATGAATCTTACAAGAAGCTAAGTGGGAGGCAACCCACCGGTTTTGTATCTCTTATCCTTTTGCATTTTATTTTTGTTTCGTTTATTTTTTTTACTATTTTCATATCATATTTGCATCCCTATGTTTAATTTCATTGAGTCCGTAATCTATCTTAGAAGAGAATTATAACGAATACCTTTTCGTCCCGAAAATTTCAGACTGCGCGTAGTTCGGTCCAGAGACCATAACTGTCAGACCGTTTATCAAAACACTCAGAAATATTGACACTGTGTAGAAAACACGTAGATGAACAACTTTTTGTGAAATGGAGTTTTCCAAATTCCTTACCAATTTGCACAGTTTTGCGTTTTATCTCTTTGCATACGTCGAGAATTCAGAACTTTCGGTTTTACACATTGAGGACAATGTGAAGTTTAAGTGTGGGGAGCATTTATATGATTGTATAGTTTGTTTTTGACACCATTAGTGGATGGAACCATTTTTGAATGCAGGAGTTGAGGAACCAATTAACTAAAGGGGACGAATATAGCTCGAGAAATCACAAATTAACATGATAGTTGTTACCATATCTCGGAATATCACCATATCACATTCTATTTTTATTTTTCCATATTTATCTATTGTTCTCTAAGTGATTTGGTGGGTCACTAAACATCGACGAGTTATTGTTTGCCCCAGGATGAATTAGAGTAATTGAGTTACTAGAAAAAAAAAAAAATGATGAAAAAAAATATATGAAAAAAAATGAAAAAAAAAAAAAAAAAAATATGAAAAGAAAAAAAGAGACCACCAATTAGACAAAACGGAATAAAAAGACACTTGGGAATAAAGTATATGTGGAAACGTAGTCCCTGTCTCCGTCGCCTAAACAAGCGTGGAATGCAGGATCAAGGCAACTATCATGTACTTGCTTGACAAGAAGCATGCGCTTGGATCCAAAAGATCTAATCATGCCGTCTAAAAAAAAAAGAGAAATTGGATCCAGTTTGATCCAATCATTTAAATAAAAAAAAAAAAAGTTTTATATTGGTTGAATAAAGTCACTTCTGGTTCCCTTGTATATGCCAGTGAGTTGATGTTGGATTCAAACCAAGTAGCTCAATCAATAGGATTAGGTTCATCTTATGAGTAACCTTGAATGAGATATGGAAACATCGAACACTTGTGAATATTCGCCAACATCTACATCTATATCCATCTTCTTAATCTTTTCATTGTGATTGTGGTTTGTTAGTTTCCGAGTATTGTGGCTTGTTCGACTATCTAATTAGAGTTTATTTACTAATATATGAATTGAATTTGCAAGGTACCTCCTCACGTAGTCAATTTGGATTCATTCATTGATTTGTCATAAATAACGGAGTTGAAATATAGGTTTTGTAGGTATATCTCTAGTAAACCTTCACGAGACTATAACTCGTCACTAGGGACACCTAGGGGTTTAAAGGCTTGTTATTTATGCTAAAAGTGACCAGTAGCCTCGACGACACGGAGTTGTTGTATTTATTATTTTGTTTGATTTGCTCGAGGACTAGCAAAGTCTAAGTGTGGGGGAATTTGATAGGTGTAGAATACACCGTATTTAATATCTAGTATTTATGCTTTCTTTGCGAGTTTTCTTGTGAATTATGTATCTTATGTGTGCTTTTGAGTTTATTAGGTGCAATGAAGTCATTTGGAGCAAAAAGACCAATTGGAACTCGTTCAAATACAAGATTTCTACTTTTCGTGTGTAAGAGGACGAGAAGATGAAGACAATGCGAAAGAATGAAGTCATTCCGAGTTCGTATGAAGAAGTTATGAGCAAAACAAGAACTTGGAAGCATAAAAGGGCAGAAAATGGTCATTTTCGCCAAGTACTATTGCCACCCCACCGTACGTTAAGGGGCGGTCATTACATTAAGGGGTGACCTGTTTTAATGGAACTGCTAAAGGCGTTGTTATTTAATAGGGGGAAGCTTAAATTCAAATATTGCTAAAGGCACCGCCGGTTTTCTCTAGGGGCACCACCATCTTCACCCCGGGTTGCCATCGGCAGGGTTCGAGCTATTTCTTCACGACGGCCCCGATTTCGTGGTTGTTTTGCGAATTTGTGGAGCATCGAACGGGAGCTCATTGGGTCGTTAATATTGTCATAAGATGTGAGCCATAGTCGAGATGGAGTTCTCAAGAACATGGAGAAGCCGGAAGGAGGGGATACGCTGCCATTATCGGCCATTGATGAGAGTGTTGGCATGAAGGAGTTGCCTTCATTTGCTGCCATTGACAGCATGTGATGGCGTTGATGATTCAAATGGAGTCTCGGTGATTGAGTTTGGTTGTTGTTGGTGTTGGTGATTATCGGCGGGGGAGAAGCTTATCTCGAGTTTGGTTTTGGAGTCCGGGTTCTGCCATTGATGGCACAGGCAGTGATGATGCTGGTCGCTGCTGAGAATGAAGGCAGTGATGAAGCTTAACAGAGAATGATATGATGGTGGAGGTTGTTGGTCAGGGAAGATGAAACTCAGTTGGCAGCTGTGGTGATGAAGTTTTTGTCGAGTTTGGATCCATTTTGGAGTTTGATGGTTTCTTTGCCCAAGTGGAGCTCTAGGAAACAAGATATTGTTGCATTTTTATCTCAAGAAGAGAGAACGGCTCGAGGAATAGGCTGCTGCATTGATGGAGAAGAACCCGAGCTTGGTGATGGGATTCGGAGTTTGGCTGAACAGAACGGGTCTATGATGATGGCTTGCTGCCATTGTCGTTATTATTTATGAAACGGGGGAAGCCATTTGTGGTGTATACGGATGGAATGAAGTTCCGTGGATGCCGTTATGCTGGAGATGGATCAGAATGTTGGTTGATGCCACGATGTTGTTTAACGTTGAATGCATGGGTGATTCATGGAAGTGATGGAGAGAATCGAGACGAACTCGAGCTGTGGTGACGAGGAACTCTCTACCAATGCCGGTGATGAGGGAATGATTATTGGAAGTCTGTTTGATGGATGTTGCTATGCTCGGGTAGAACTTCGGGGACGAGGTTGATGTCAAAGAGAAGGTTGGAACATGTGATGGAAGAATTTGTGAGAGAGGAGCTTAAGCGATGATCTTTGTGAGCTCGAGTATCAGTTGTCATGAGAAAGAGCTCGATCGAGAAAAGAGAGATATTGGTTTGACGTGTGAAGGAGATAGCCCACTTGATGGCATATGGGATAATGGTAATCATTGGAGTTGGATGTCGACGAGGTTTTGCCATGGTAGAATGGAGGGAATGATGGTAATCGATGAAGTTCAAGACACGGGAAAGTTAGATACGGGTTCTCGGTGAATAAGAGAATGGTTGAATCAGTGAGAGCCAGTGAGAGATTATCTTGATTAGTAAGGTTATCGAAGGGATGAGGTATGGCGGACTTGCACGGGGAGGAAAGGTTATAATGGGCTAGATCTTGAGTTGAGCCCAATAGGCTATTGCGCCAATATGTCTTACATGATCGGGTGTGTGTGCCGCTAATCCAAGTTTCGACGACTTTACTTTGTAGGGGTTTGATGCACGGGACACAATTCTTAAGGAGGTGCACTTTCCTATTTTTACTAGGTTTCCTAGTTTTCTCAAGAGGAGGTTACAAAACTCTATAAATAGGGAAGCTTATGTAACTTTTGGGATATCTTATATCATATCTTTTATCTCTTATCTCTACTTTTTCTAGGGTTTACAACCATGAAGTCTTTTCTCTTTCTTCTTGTGATGAACTCCATGAATATGAGTACCTAAGTTTATTATTGGTTATGGAATAGTTGGATTTCACAAAGCATGATTCTTTGATTCAATATATTAGTTTTGTCTCATATTTATCGTTTGCAATTCTACGAAATATTGTTTTATGATTGATTGATTGTTTTGTCAAGTTGCAAATTGGTAAGAACTTCTAATCACATCTATTGCTAGTTTAGGGTTTATTATACGCAAAAGTGATATTCCTTAGATACAAGTAGCATAATATGATTATAGTTTGTAGTGATATATTCTTATGATCATATGTGAATCGTAACCTTCGTTAAATTGAATTAGTGCGCTTTCCACGTTCAATTGCTTTGATTGGCCTGATTTCATAGAACTTAATGCATCTAGGAATTAAACTTGATTAGTGCTTTTACACGTTAGGTTGTTCCTTTAGATAGAATTCATATTCGCATCTTTTAATGTTGATGACAATAAGAGGAGATTAGCGGGATATTCTTGCGATCAAGGTATTCTAGGGTCTTTGATAAAAGTTGAGATTAAATATCAATTCTAGTTATTGTGAAAAGCATGTTAGTGAATGAAAAAAATCCTTAACCAATATTTCTTATCCTTGATTTTATTTGTTTACTTTTCTTTATTTGTTTTATTTAGTTTATTATAATCACAAAACTACCGGTGTTATTTATAGGAACCGAAACAATTTGACAACCTAGACCTCTCTGTGGGATCGATCCTTTCTTGCCCTTGCTATATTTATATTTTGAGTAGTAAGAAAGTGTAATTTATTTTTGACGCTTACGACCGCGATCAGTTTCATTTTTTTTAGGACTAAGAATATTTCTTCACTGGTTGGTGTAATCACAATACTTGTATTATCAATAGAGGGAATGACTGGTGAAATATTATTGAAGATATGATCATTAGTAGTATGGTCAATCAAGCTTTCAGTAAAAAGAGCTTGAAAATCGTTAGTTAGAGTTTTACTGATTTCACTTTTATTTCTAGTAGCTACATTCTGATCATTTAACATACTTTCTATGTTATTCCATTTTTGTCTTCTCAAAGTGATTACGTAGAAATATTTTGTGTTTCTTTTCCTAACTCAATTATATTATCCCTAGATTGTTGTTTAGCTATTGCTTCTTGGGTGTCATATAGGCATTCTAGTTCCGGTAATTTCTCTAAGTTTTTTTTGTCGATATTACAATGATCTACTTGCCTTTAATCTTTCGGTTTGTTTTAGAGTCTATTTATTTTCTTAACAGGCAAACAAAAAATATTCTCTTTCCAATCAAGCAGGTTTACTCCTAGAGATTTCAAGTTTAGAACCAGTTTTAGAAACATCTTCTTGATTGAGTTTTCCAAGTTTCTTTTATTTTTTGAGTGCATGGACTTTTTTTTTTAACTAAATATCATAAAACTTAAAGACCCAATCTAATTTATCAATTTTATTATCTAGATTAGAAGAATAGGACAGTGATATGAACCAATACTAGATGAGTCAGCGGCATTGGGATTGGGAGTGCGGCAAGTCAAATCGCCTCTTTACAATCAACTTTAGGATGCGTGGATATTGTTACTTGCCCATGTGGGCAAATAGCTCGAGGCGACACGATATCCGATGTAAGCAACTTTGGTCGAATTAATTGTCAAAGAGCCCTAATTTGGGGCATACAAAAAATTTGGGGGCATACAAGATATGATGGCACCCAATGCAAAATTATAAGGGCTGCCATAATGATGCTTAAGTTACTATAATACCCCTGCCTAGTTGTTGATGGGTGAAAACTACTCCTGCGGAATTTGGTAATTTGGGGTGTGGATGAGGAATGAATCTAAACCTTCAACAAATGCAACGCGCGGTGAGTGCTTGTAGGGTCGAGAGATCAATCTGTGCAAGTCCTACTAAACCAAGAAATGGCTAGTTCCCAGACTTGTTTAAGGTCACAAAGTTAAGGAGATGGGGTTGATCTTAGGGTGGGAGCGAAGGTGTTGAGATTGTGAAGGTGTTGGCTTGCTTATGACTTGTAACGAGAAAGATGAGCAAGCTTACGGTTGATGCAAGCAGGCTCTGGGTGTTTGAATACGATTTGTATTAACACTTGGTTTCTGTCGTATGAACTTGTGTTGTTCTCCGTTATTCCTTCTTGTTGGAAAATAGGGCGGAGAACCTATTTATACAAGTCATTGAGCCTCATTCACGTTTCTCGTGGGAAGTGGAGGTAGTGGAATGATGGAGTAGTGGAGTTGTGTGTCGGTAACACCGACCAGTCTTGCCCACTTTTCCTGTTCATCTCTAACCGTCCATGACTTCCTAACACGTTCTTGTGATGGCGTTGCACGCTGCACAGCAGACCGCCAGACCAATGCCCCATTATGTATCCCCCAGTTTGTGACATGATTGATGTCGGAATGTGGATCGTGGATCCCACGAAAAGATAACATGTATGCTGAATTGAATAATCTGCGTTATTCGGAAAGTGAAATACTTGTGAAGTACAGGTGTGTATTTTATGCAGTATCTGCATTACGGTGTGGTACGGTGATGGGTAATGACTCCTCACTAACCAAATAACTCCTGACTGGGTTGTATAACCAAGTGGTGAGGATCGGACGAACGAGATGATGTTTAAGACACTCATGCGGCCAGATTGATGAAATTAGGGTTTTTAAAGAGGTGCGCAAGCATCACTCTTTAACTTGGTCAGAAAGCAAGCGTGGGAAGGATTTTTGGAGAGGACCGACCATACATGCGTGTTGACGGCATGATGGTGTAGGTGCCATGTATTCCGTTCCCTCATGAAAGCGCGATCTCGGGCCCTCGATTTGACCAGTCAAAGAGGAGTGGTGAGATTGATTTTGCATAAGAGTTTGATACCGCAAGAAGCCGCGCGCCATACCCCTTTTCCGGCGCGTTTTCCAAGACGACCTAGCTTGGTCGGTCTTGGCCGGTTGGTTTGGCGTGTAGACGGTAGGCTGATGTTCACGCCTATGTCTTACCGTCTCATGAAACGTGATCTAAGCCACCCGATTCGTCGGTGAAGTTGAGTGGTCGAGATCGGTCCCGCAATTTGGGAAGTGTATCCACGCATGTTTGGGTGGGCGTTTTGGAGTAGCCAGGCATGATATGCCGCAGCCGATTGTATGAGGGTAGATGGGCCCACGGTGGTCATCCGGTATGCGCCAATGGGACCTCTGGATTTGACCGTGACCCTCCATTCGTGCCGGAGAAGATGGACGCGCGTGATGGCTCGAACCCTAATTTTGGCTTTCAAGCCGCGCCACCATGCCTTTAGTCGGACGATCGTGTTGTAACCAACCATGGTTGGTTTTGTGGAATTGGTCCAAGTGTGTAGGCGGTCACATGGTGATTGTGTCGACATGCTCAGGAGCCTTTGAGTTCTACATCTACACCCTCCATCTATACTGCCGAAGATGGATGGTTGAGGCCGTTTCGCGGCGCATGTAATATGCCGCAAACCCTAATTAGGGTTTCCGTCCATAATGCTTGGTATGGACGGTTTCTTGGCTGCGAAGGCCAATGGTCGACCATGCGGGTCAGGTGTATGTATTCCATACCGCAGGGGTGATGGAATTGATGCAGGGGTCGCCCAATCATGCTGGAGTTGGATGATCATCGAGATCATATCCCGGATCGATATGGTGATCTGGATCTCAATCGGAGCTAGTATAACACCCAGAGAGGGCTCAATCGGGCTAGTATAACACACCGAGAGGGCTGGCCAGTATAACACACCGAGAATCGCTGCATTTTATTTCGTACATGGTTTCATTATAGTGTTTGGAGGTTCGTGTTTTCTGTAAGAGTAACACTCGGTCGATCATGCCACATTGATAATGATTCATTATAGTGCTTGGAGGTTCGTGTTACTCTGAAGAGTAACACTCGATCGTCATGCCACAACGATAATGAGTACAGAAATACAAGGCTGATATGAATTCTCAGGAAAGGATTGTTGCTACATGCTCCAACCTGGGAGGAATTTCATGTATTCTGAGAATGGGATTGTTGCTACATGCTCCATTCTTGGCAAATTAAGTGAGGAGTATCCGTCACTTATAAACGGCTTTATCTTTTACAAGATGTCGGCGCATGATTTTCTCTCGTTACTTACAAATTTAACCTTAAACGAAAATCCACCATCAACATTAAGTCGCCTAGCACATAATGGTTGCACTATTGTGGTAGGCATGAGACGGTGACATACGAAATGACCAAAGTTTGAGTGAATACATATTTAGGATAGCTTCACATTGTCGAGCGTTTCCACACAATCTGGTTGGTCTTGATTAAGGATGCGAAGGAAGCGGACTTGATCCGGTG